>RJWM01017571.1:0-42827 GCA_004363535.1 Dasyprocta punctata | reverse complement strand
CTGCCTTTATTTCATTCTTTTACTCTTTCCATGGGCTACAGTTCTCGTTTTAGATTCTTCTTGGGTCCAGAGGACCCATCTCCCTCTTTTTTCCTTCTCTCTGTTATTATATTAGTTTATATTCCAGCATTTTGATGGTATATTCAGGGAGCCTCCCTGTCACGGTGTCATCTGGGCACGGCCATCTTGGAGGACTCCTATAATTGATTTTATATGTTTAACTCAGATTTGTATTTTTGCTAGACTCACTTATTAGTTCCAGGTTGGTATTTGTTGTTTCTTTTCAGTTTTGTTCCTAAAGATGTACATGGGATTTTCTGCATAGGTGATTGTGTTATTGCAGTTTTTACCTCTTTTTATTTCCTTTCCATGTCTTATTTCACTGGCTAGAACTTCTAGCACTATGTTGAATAAGACTGATGAGTGTTTGTTCTTGGTCTTGGGGGTAAAACATTAAGGATTTCATTGATAAGTATAATGCTAGATATAAGCATGTTGTAGATATTCTGTATTATACAACTACTTTTCTAAGTTACTATCACAAATTAATATTGAATTATGTCAAAGGCCTTTCTACTTTTATTGATGTTGTCAGTGGATTTCTCTAGCATATTAATATGGCAGAACATATTATTTTAGAATATTAAATGAATCTTGCTTCTTTCAAATTCTAATTAGAATTTGTGATTCTTTTCATGTTGCTAAATATATATATATCAATATTTTGTTAAGTATTTTATGTCTATATTATGAGGATATTGACCAAGTTTTCTCTTTTTTTTGTAGTTTTATTAAATTACAAAAATATAAATGGTTTTAGGATTAGGATTGTTAGTTTTACACAATGTATCTCAAAGTGTTCCTTCTTTCTAATGATATTATATAGAATTATTGTTGATCTTTTAAAAATTTTTTTGAAATAATTTCCTAGTGAAACAACCTGGGCATGGTGACTTTTTAGGGTCTTAAAACTATAAATTCAGTTTAATCAATAGTTTTATGATCATCTTCATATTAGCTAAATTGTGATAATTTATGTATTCAGTAGAGTGCTTGAACTTGGCTAATTTGTAAAATTCTTCTATTAAGCCAATCCACTGAGTTTTTCACTTATTGTAGTTTTCAGAACTGAAATGGTCATTTCATTATTCATATCTCTTATCCCTTCACTGAGACTGTTTCTTCCTTTTCTTTTCTTTTTTCTATTTTAAAAAGCAAAACAGAAAAAGGGTAGAAATAATACAGAATTTTAAAGAAAAGCAGAAAGAAATCAACATCAGTGAATATATTGCATATTGTTATCTTAGTAGTTGTTCAAGTTACAAGATCTAGGCATTAAAAAATGATCAGACAAACAATGACAGCACAAACTATTCTTTTGGATGAACTAACAGAAAATTAGTAGTATAGTTATCCATTTTGCACACTTATGCATACATACCGTTTTATGTGTGTACCTACATATATGTGCACCCATGCTTATAGCAGCACAATTTTGTAATAGCTAGATCTTGGAAACAACCCAAATGCCCACCAACTGCAGAATGGATGAAAAGGATATGGTATTTTTATATAATGCAATATTACTCATATATGAAAAATGATGATCTTGAGGCTTTTATAGGTAAGTGGAGGCAACTTGTGACTATACTCATAAGTGAAATAAATCAGACTCACATTTGTAGATATCATATTGTCTCCCTAGTGTAAAATAATAATAATAATAATAAACTGAAAGAGTAATAAGATCCAAAATGTACAATAGATATTGTAATAATGAAAGGGAAAGGAAGTGCTCAATATTAAAGAACAGCTGGGATGGGGAAAGGAGAAATGGAAGAGAGACTATTTCTTATCTGATATGTTCTATTTTTTTTTTCATTTGTTTCAACATTTTCAATAATTGCTCAGTAAATGGGTGCTCCACACTCTTGTTCAATTACTCTACCATCTCTGACTCTCTGATATTGTTACCTGAAGAATATCCTTTTTATTGGGTTTGAGGTCTTTCTAGTTCTTCACATGATGGGTAATTTTCAGCTGATAACTGAATGCTTTCATACCATGTTCTGAGATTCTGCATCTCATTTAAGTCCTCCCTCCCTGCCACACACACATCTGCCAGTTTTCTCTGTTACCACTGGAGCGGACCAATGAGGCAAGCAGCCTTGTTGCTGGCAAGTGAAAGCAGAAGTCCTGAGTTTCCACATGGCCTCTTTGAGACTTGAAGTGGTGCCTCCTCATGACTGCTGGTCATGGATGAGAGGTCCTGCTCTTCAAGTGATCTTCACTGAACCTGTGATGAGAGTGACACTAACCACAATCTTGGTTAAAAACCCTAAAATGGAAAGTGGAATAATACAAATGGTAATATCTTCTTGATATCACTGGTGTCTAGATGTCCCCCCAAAGTCACATGCAATCACAGGGAGGGGATGCTTTTCAGAGGTGGCTGAATCTAGAATTTGTGATTAATTCATGGTCCAATGCTGGAATTAAGGGTGTGAGTGCTACACCTGCCCTACGGCAGGTAGCTTGGATATGATGTAAGGCACAGAATGAGGCTTGTCTTTCCTTCTCTCTTGCTTGCTTTGACTGTCTTTCACTGCCGTGAACAGTTGCCCTTCTGCCCTGTGCCATGCTGCCTTGGAGCTGGTGGATTACGGAGTGAAACCTCTACGAACTGTGAGATAAATAAACCTTTTCTCCCTTAACTTTGGGTGTTGAGTATTTTGTGTCAGGAACAAGAGAAAATTAATGAAGACAGTTACTAAAATGATCCTTTGCAGTATGTCTGGCCCGGAATGTGGTTATAACTACTTATTAGGTACATAAGAATTTATAGAATATTATTGAACCAATTTTCTGAAGTTTCTGGTTCCTTGTTTTGTACATGCCTGTCACTTTGAACCAGAAGCTATTTTTTTTGCTCTAGAAGATCCAAATGCTTAGTTATGAGGATATTTTTATGGAAATTGTACCTTCAAGTATGCTTTATGTCATTAATTTTTGTAACTTTAGTTTCCCAAATCTAAGCATCAAAATGGCTAATGACCCAAATTGATCCAGAGTTTCCCATGCTTTGACCACAGAGTTGTGTGAGCAGTTTAGACTCATCTCAATCTTTTTTCTGGGTTTTATCTGCCTGGAGCTAAATGGAACATATTCTTTTTTCTGGTCTGAAAATGTAAGGCTTTTTCTGGTCTGAAAATGTAAGGTTTCGTTCCTTGAAAAGTCAATAGACATTCCCAGGTAAAATATTTTTAGGTTAAAATTATTCTTTTACTTTTCTCTTCTTCATTGCACCACAAAGATAAAATATATGTCCTTAATTTTTATATACCAAGCAGCAAGCATGAAATAAATATTCAGCAAATGCTTATAGAATGAGTGAAAAATAAAGGAATAAACACTTCTTTTCCATAAATCTCAGCTATCAGGAAGATGAGTAAGATCAACCGGAAAGATTTCAAGTACTCTCTTTTTTTAAAATTACTGAAGCTTATCAAGGCCAAGTAAAGAACATGATTAATTATAGGTTGGATGATGTCACAGTCTCAATATTTCCCTGCTCTACTTCCTCTCTGTTTCAATGTGGGAATGATGCTTGAGGTCAGAACCTGAGAGACACACAATTTCCCTTACCTGTCAGCAGAAAAATGCTTTGCTCTTGGGATCATCTCAGAGCAGAATGCTTCATTACCTATGCCTCTTTCTTTCTCCTCACCTGCATGTTGATGGTGAAGTCTCTGACAGTCCTGACTCCATGTCTGTGTCCTATAACTTTCTAACCACAAAAACATGCTGAACCAGACTTTGTTAAATTACTTACTGCAATGATATTTTGCCTTGTATATGATTGCTTCATTTTCTGGTGGTTTTGTTACCCATGAGCTGTGCCTCATGTGGGAGTTTGGGAAATAACTAAGGGTTTCTTGTACTTAAAAAGAATCATATAGGGATCTTATTAAATTCCAAATTTTGTCCAGTAAACCTAGGGTGGCTTGAACTTCTAAATTTCTGAAAAATTCTTAGCCAATGTACCTGGTTTACATACCAAATCATTAATAGGAAAGACAAGGCTATTTTAAGCCTCACAAACCTTCACTCTATATCTGGAATGATAACCTCTGCCTTGGTGACTTCCAGAGTTGTGAAAAGAAAGTAGCAGTTAAATGTATTTTAAAAGTTTTCAGGATTTTGGACTCATTGAAAAGGTCTAATCTATTCTTAATTTGTCTGCCATTGTGATCACCATAGTTCAGTCACTTCCAACATCAAGTAATTACCAAGTAGAAATGCAAGCATTAAAATTTGAGGAGAAATTAAAGAACCACTGTCTCAAACTTCCCTGCTAATATTGGTAGCTGAAATTCTCAATTGCATTATTTTTTATAATAGAATACTTATAGTGGCAGGAACATTACATAACATCTATAGGGACAGATTGCACAACTAGTTGAAAGTCAGAATTTATGCAACTGCTGAAAGCACAAGGACCTACCCAAGGCCAACTCACAAATTCTGACTAAGAGGGATGTTCATTAACCCGAGTGGCTACTATGGCCTTCAGGTGATTTTTATGCAGATATTCTCACCTTCATACAAAAAAAAAATTATACCCCTTATTCTGTCATTTTGCAAATAAAGGGACAGTGTGTTGAGTTGGTTGTATCTTCCTTCTATTTCTTAAATTCTGGAAACCTAGGGACTAATTTAATAATGGCGCTCTGGAAAATCAGAACATTTGAATGATGAATTCTCAACAAGGCAAAAAAATATTTCTTAAAATGAATGGACTGAAAAAGTCACATTGATTCACATCACCCCAAATAAGCATTATCTTATCAAATGGGGACAAAATCAAGGATAATGAACATCTGTCAGAATTTAAAGTATTTCCCATTTTGGGGTTGTCTTTGACTTTTATTATGCAAAATGGATGCTTGAATCCTGTCTTTCCTTTATGAGCCAAGCTGCAGGCAAGAGACTACATTGAGAAAATTCAATTACTCCTACCCAAGATGTTTTATCTTGAATTCTGGCATAATTAAAGAAGGAAAAAATGGATGCTGATATTTTCTGGTGTTTGCTTTTTCCTGCAAAAGTAGCACTCCAGCCAGACTTTTTTTCATTAAAGGTAATCTTCCTGCTAGTTCCGTAGAGCAGGACTAATTTTTGTTGGATTTATTAGTTTCATCCTTCAACCACCTACCAGTACTATAAATCCCTAGTTTGCATTGAATAAATTCTCTGGTAGTCAGGGAGGTTATAGATAAATTTATACTCCATTGCTGGTCTTTCCCATAAATTAGAATTAAGAATGAATTTCAATTATTTGATATTTTCATTATCTCTGGTTCTTATCTATATTTTCATCATTTCTTTTATAATAATTATTATTTTTATTCAGGATTATTTTTAAAGTTATAAAGATTAAAAGATTAGATCTATGCAGTATGTTCAAAAGGTACGTAGAAGCAGACCAGGCAGAACTTTGAATGACACTATTAACAGATAAAGACTTTTGTCTGTACATGGAAAAAATAGTTTCTAACAGGTCGGTACAATCATTAATTTGGAGTTGCCAAACTTTTCAGTTGACATCAAGGAATTCAATGGAATAGAAGAGTAGAAAGCAGAGGGGAAGTTAGTAGTGAGGCCAATGCAATGGTTGAATTGAGAAATACTGAGGGCCCTGATGGAGAAAATGGCAACAAGAATACGGAAGTGTGAAGGGAAGGGAGAAGAGACAAGGACAGCTGCTACTGATGCACACACCAACAAATTTAATGATAGTACACTCAAAATAGTACAATATCAGAGCTGAGGAGACCTTAGAAACTGGCCAGCTAAAACATAGAAGAGATGAAATAAAGGGAGTACAACGAAAAAAGTCATTTGTCTAAGGTTGCAAGAGGATAGATGAACCTAAGCCCTGTTTTCTGCAACTAACAAAAACTGTTCTACACATGATGTCTTCCATAACATGGTGAATAAAGTTGAATAAAGATATTAGGTTAATTTTTATTAAAAATCTTTAATGTGGCAGGCACTATGCCAGGGTCTTCATCTTTACTGTTTCTAATTCTTAAAATTGTCTTGCATTGTAGGTAAGGCAAGATACCAACTGCTTCACAGTGAGAGGATAGAGGCATGGAAACACTGAATGAGTTACCCAAGCACACATGGGTGTATAGAGCAAAACCTAAATGTAAACCCTGTTTTACCTGGTTTCATTAACACATGAAATTGAGTAGCAGTGGTATACATACCAGCCATGCTGACAATACTTAGCAAATATCTGAAAGTGTCTGATTCTTCCTCCAAGGCCTCAGTAGTGCCCTAGAAGTAGAAGCAAAGCTGAGAGAATGAGTTAATACCTTTCAAAGTCATGACCAGTTATTGAGCTCTTTGATGACACAATGTCCTCAAATGATGTGGATAATTTGGGTCCAAAAAGTCCGAGTATTAGAGGCTTGGATTCCAGGGTTGCAGCAGAGGGGAGTGGTAGGACGTTTACCAGGTGAGGTCTATTGAGAGGCTGTTGGAGACCCTCCCCTCAGAGGGATTAAGGTAGTTCTCTTGAGAGGGTTGTTGTACAAGGAGAGCCTACTCCCCCTGCTGTACTCTTCCTGTCTGGTGATGAGATACCACACTCACGTGCTATCCAGCCATTGCCATCTGTCTTGATGTTACCTACCTGAGATGTCCCTTATCAGAATGAGCCAACGCAGATATCATGTCTTTGAAATTCCAAAACTGCAAGCAAATAAATCTTCTTACTAGTTCTGTGTTAGGGGTTTAACTAGAGTGCTAAAAGCCTGAGCAATACTCCTAAACCAGCCAAGCCAATAATACTTATTTCTTAATATGTGAAAATTTAGTTTTTGATTTGAGAGTCACAGCTTTCTCACTTCTTACAGATCCATAACACCTATACCTAATATATATATATATATATATACATATATATATATATATACATATATATTCCTTTTAAGGAATAGTACTTAATCATATCAGTAAAATCAGACTGATATAATCACTGTTCCTCAGCCCTTTGTGTATATGCACATATCTATTCTGTGTGTTTGGGAACACAGTTGTATACTCTTACACACCTGCATGTGCACACATATACACACATGTGCACACAGCAGCTCACACACAAGCACTACACTGCATTTCAGTCCGTGCCCTGAACTGTAGAGAGGCAGAGACATCAAATACTAATGCAAATCTCGTTCTCTTCTTTCCTTTTCCTCTCTCATCCTCCCTTTATTACTATAGCTCTTCTTCCTTTGGACTAAGATAAAACCCCACCACAAATGTATTGCATTTGACAATATCTGAAGCTGGTAAATCAAGCCACTTTTCCCCTAGTTGGCCTCATTTATCTCTGAAATAGATTTAGTCACTGGGTACCTGGGTTCTATAACATACAGCTCATGGCTCTACCTAGGAGACATCTACCTGGACATGTGACTTTTCAGGTTCTTCACTGTCTATGTCAGTGTACAGTCAAGGGCTGGTCACTAATGGGACTGTCTCCAGGCCTGGAAAAATGAGAAAAAGAAAGCGAACACAAGCCATTCTTTACAAAACAAACTGTACTCAGTTTAAAAGGCTGCATTTCCCCTGAGATTATTTATTTTTTGTTGTTAAAAGATCTTTTCCTTTATGAAGTGACTGTGATAATTCTTTTTTTTTTCCAAAATAGTCTTATTGCAAAGCAAACACATAACCTTCTCTCAGTTCTCCACTAAACTAATAATATGGTCCTTGAAATACAGACATCTGGGAATCAGAATCTGCCCTATCCTTGAAGAGGGGAAGGAAGAGCCTGGAGACTTTGACATACATAGTTTGATAAATCAGCACTGTCTGTGAAATGATAGGACAGATAGGAGTCGGGCATCAATGAGTAAGATGCTGCCTTCTCTGTGTTGTGATAGAGCCTATAGATTCACTATCTTAATTCACTTTTACAAAAAGTTCTAAGGAAGGTAGCATTATGTCTTTTTTCAGATAAGTAAACCATCATTCAATAGTTTTAAAAAGTTGATTTAGGTGACACAGCTGATAGAAAGAAAGCTGTAACTTTTATCTCAGAACAAGATTCTTTTCCCACTTGAAGACTGTGATACTTTTAAATGCAGTCTATTAATTTCCAGAATCCTGGCCAAATGGCATGTCACAATGTTCATGCTGCTGCAGCCTGTTAGAAGAACATTGTGATATGACCTTCTTGTGGTGCTTTTGACTTTTTACTTCATATTTAAATCACTTTGAACTGAGGAAAATAATCAGCTTTGTAGTATCCTTACAGCTATGCTTTGGTTTGCCTTTTTTGGACAGCGATGTTATTCATTATTTTTAATTCCCAGGAGTCCTTAATTGGCTCTGACTTTTCCATTTCTATAGTCAAATAAAGGAAATATGTCAGAGAAAAAAAACCAAATGCCTAGGTATATGGGATATTTCTAGATAATGACTGCTACAAGTAAACTGCACTATAATTGTTACTAATTGCAGTTTAGAGATCTCCAGAGGGTGACATCTCTGAACATTTAGAATTCTTAAATTTAGGTTGGGAGATCTGCGTCTTTGAGATCAATTCTAATTTAAAAAATTGACTGCATTTGTATTGTGCTGTTTTGATACAAGGAGAATTATGGCATCATAAGGGAAGACTTATTTTGTTTATTGAAATAAAGGTAAAAAGACCTAGCCTTCTTAAAAAGTACAGAGTAACTCTAATAATACTAAATGCAAAGGAATTTACAACAAAATAGTCACTTAGTCACAAGTGCAATTGGAGTATATTAGTAACAATGTCATTTGCAAGCCTAGGTTAAGGACAACTGATCCTTGGATTTGAAAGATGATCAGAGGAGATTGTCTGGGGAAGGTAATACTATATATATATATATATTCATTTTAAAAGGGGAAAGGTATTTCAGTAGAGTGGCCAAATGTGTGGAGATGAAGAACAGTAGGTTGGGGAAATTTCAAACAATTGGACATGACACAAGTCATTGCTGGACTGTTTGATAGGTACCAACTGTAAGGAGGCAAAGTGATAGCTCTTTAAAATATGCTCCTCATTTATTTGCTGGTTAGAGAAAGAAAATTTTTCCAAAAACACATTTTCTCTTTATGTTAAGTAACAGTTATATGAGGAGGTAACAAAATATTTTAATTCACGTGAAATCAGCAATAAGAATAATTTTGTCTTCATTTAAGGATATTATTTTTAAAAATAGTACCAATAATTATTTCTCCAGTTATGCAAGGCATGACAAGCAGCTGCTTTTCTTGGCACTATATTTTCTCATTCAGTGTATGTTTAATAATCCGTTGTATATTGGCAATATGCCCAAATAGCCTGGTGTCTTTCTCCTGAAGATGAATATTTAAAAGTATAGATTTTCCCCTTGCAAGGTCATTTTGCTTCGTTTACTAAGAACTGTTGTAAATGACTTTATCTTTAAGTCCTAAAGTGAGAGTCATCTACACCATCGAGATACTAGGCAAAGATAGTGAATTTTGGATTCCAGCTCTGCTGCTTATCTGTGGGACTTTCAGATAGTGTCCCAATTCACTCAGTCTTATCTCTTATGCTTATAAAATAGTGGAAATAATGTCTTCTTCATAAGGTTATTTGAGGTTATCTGAGAAGAGTTCTCAATGCAACTAATATCACAGAAGGACATTTTAGTTCACTCCTTTCTTTATACTTTTAACAAAATATCCAGTGTCTTTAATTTTCTTGGTTTTCTTAATGACAGAGGTAGTAAAGCTAAATCAAATTCACCAAATTTACTTGTTTTTTTGGTCAGTTCTAGAGCATTAGATACATGTAGAAAAGGAGATACTAGACCAGTAGCAGTGAACCTATGGCACACATGCCACAGCAGGGTTATCACTGAAAACTCTAAAAAGTTTGCCATCACTGAACTAGACTGCAGGTTATAAGTTGGATCCAGAGAAAGGCCCCAAAACTGCACAGTATCACTGAGTGCAGTGATACTGTATTTGAAACATGTTTCCATCCTGCCTAGGGATCTACATTGGAGTACAATTCCCATTTCAGTAATTTATTTTGGCACATTTTTGAAAAGTAAGTTAAAGAACTTTTATGTAGGCTGTAATATCTCCTCCCCAGCTGCCACTGAAGTTGTATTTCATAGAGGGCTGAAGAAAGAGCAGTGAGACAACAGGTAAGAAAGAAAATGGCCCTTTGGGGAGCTGAGGCTTTAAATCCTTGTTCCTAACATGATTATTCATCTTTTACCCTTTTACTTATGTGGACTTTCCTACAGCAGGTCTTTTTAGTGTCTATTAAACTCTTGAGCTATTTATCCTGAGAATGTATGAAATTTGCTTCAGTGTGAGCTGCATGGACTTCAGGTTCACCCAGAAAAAAAAAAAAACTCTAATTGACTCTTTTGAAACTAAATATAAGACCCTTCAAATAAAAAATTAGAGTCATTTGCAACAATAAACAGAATCTTTTTTATGATATCATTTTAGGGCCTGGAGGTAAAATATTGAACAAGAGAGAGAAACTTGCTGTCCTCATAAGGTTTACGTTCTCTAAGGAGAGCACTAGTAAGCAAGCAAACAGGTGTGTGTGTGTGTGTGTGTGTGTACATGTGTGTACAACCAGTAGTGATAACAGTAAAAAGAAAAGGTGTTAAAAGAGGTTAAATTATCTTCTATTACATTTACAAGATATTTTGATTCCAGTTTTTTCAATATTCCTGTAATTGAAAAATGCTACAGTGACTATGTTTGTATACGGAATTTTGGGTCCATGTATTGTTTATTGCTTTGAAATCAATGCCTGGACATTTGCTTCTACCAAATAGTAATAAAAATACCATTTTTTCTCTACTCTATGCTGAGCAATGCTGCATGCTTTTTTCATGTTTTAAAATGTTGTCTACATATTAGCCCCCAAAGAGAATCTGCCTACCTTAGTATTTTATAATTTTCTATTATTTCTGAGGTTGAATAATGTTCTTGGTTCTTTGCATTTATTTATTCCTAAATTTCCCTTCCCTATTTTAATATAAATATGCAGGTGAATATGAAGGAAAGAAATCCCAGTTAGAGAAAATATCAGTAACACAGACACAGAAGTGGGATCTCATAAAGTACAGTGTGTTAGGAAGTGTAGTGTAGTGTGATTGAGTGGATATATTGATGTAACTGCTCACGTAAACTGAAGTGCACAAGAAGATTCACTGATATAGAAGTGAAATATAGTCTTTTGTGGTCAGTATTACATAGATAACATTGATGATTACTAAATATTCCTCTCTCTTTGATAGCCCTCTCCATGAGATGATTATATATCCACCTTGTTCAATCCAGGAGCGAACATGTGAACTCTGACCAATAACATGAGGACCAAAAAATAACTGGTGCTCTAATATTCATTATACAATTCTCCTCTTCTCTTCATCTTTTCCCTGAGTCTTAAAATGTTAAAGATAAGCAACGTTCTTTCAACTTTCATCTCTGATGAAGTTGATCAATTACTGTTTAAAGTTTGCTTCGTTACAGAAAGAAAAAGAGTTCATACACATTCAATGTCAAAAGATACATATTAAATTAAAGACTGGATAAATGCACACTTCAGGAGCAGACCTTTTGAGACATTTCTGTGCCTTTAACTAAACCCTTCTCTCAACGTACTCCATAACACTCGCAGAGCAATCACCAGTTTTTAAGAAGCAGCCACTTACTAAGTAGTGGTTATTCCACAAGTCCAGGTCATTTGAGGCATAGAAGAACTCTGAGAAACAGAAAACACACACTAAACCCAACGGAAATGAGTTTGGGCTCTTGCAGAAAGCAAAAAAATTTGTAGTTAACATATACAAAGCACCTGCTATATGATGTGCCCTGCTTCATTGAAGCTTCACTTTCTCATCTGAGTGGCAAATGTTATCCTGAGGTTATGGAAGAGAAAGTTGAAATAAATATTATCTCTACTTCCCCAACCTACAAAAGCAACATTGAAAAATGAGCAGAGAAAGGCACTTCTGAAAATCAGTAGTACTGAGTCACGTACTCTAAGTAGTAAGTTAGAGTATGTATGATGAAAGATTCGAATTGCAATTGACTATAAGGCAAACATGAAACAGAATGGGAGCTGTGGGACAGCCGTGAACATGGCGTTCTCTGCTGGACTATATCCCTCATGAAACTCCATGATAAAGTTCATCCCAACCACAGGATGTGCTCTCACACACAGATGCAGTCATATTTCTGGTTATAGCTTTTCCTTTTCTTCCTCTTCTCTTATTATTCAACCCAGAAAATCAAAACCTAAGTAGAAGCTATGTTTACTCTAGGATCCCAAACTAGGATATTTCAAAATCTCAAACAACTTCGGTAGAAAACAAACAGTAGGTAATATAATGTGTTCTATAGATTATTAGTTTTCAAAGAAAGCTTTGGTATGATGTCTCTATTTGACTATAAGACAAGTGTGAATAGACTCATAAGATGAGCACACTATTTATTTCTGATATCTATCTTTTATCAGTGTATGTATCAATAATCTCTCTGTCAATCATTTTTTTGGACAGGAAGATTCATGAGGCTCCAGAGTATCCTGTCATCTGGAAATGAGTACGGTCGATCAGATATTTGCTGTCTAGGCCAGTGCTTTTGCACTGTGGGGCCAGGACTAAAACTTCACTAGTGAAAAGGAAATCAATTCAGTGGGTAGCAAACAGTAAACACACACACACATGCGCACACACACACACACATACACACAGTACCTAAAAGAAAATACTAAGCTATAATACATATCAAAAGAGAAATTACCATTGTATAAAATTTTTGCTTTGGGTTTATATATCTTATAATATAGTAAATTCTGAACCAAAGCTGTTTAAAAGTTCTTATTCTAAAATGGAGTAATATATTTTCTGAAATAATGAAATGATTAAGGAAAGTCTTATTCACATATGTGCCTTACAAACATAGGTACAGTATTTAATTTTCTCAACTTGCTTCTTCACAAGTAATTTGTGAATAATACCAAGTTATGTTTGAAAAATTCCTAAAACAGCATCTGGTCAGTAGCAAATAAATAGTAGGTGTTACTGTTGTCACCAAATTATTCAGAGCATAGCACTAGAATAAAATCTCGCTACAAAAATAATGTTCTTCAAACACCTAAACAGAGATGTTCTGTGTTATGATTTATATCTAGATGTTCCCCTGAAAGTTCACGCAATCATAGACAGGACATTTGGGGTTGGATTATAGTGCATTATAGCTGACCAGGTGTTAGGAGGTGGGGCCTGACCAGAAAAGCCGAGTCACTGCGATTTAACAAGTTATATCTCCCTTCTTTGTGTTACTGGGCTCTGGAGACTCCTTCTAAAGATTCTTTCTAGTTTCTTCTTGTCCTGAACAAAGACTTGGACAGAAAAAGTGCAAAAAGATAGTGAAGTTTACACATATTAAAGGTAGGAAAAGGAAAGAAGTATGCTCTGTAGTGCAAGTGAGGACCTATTAAAGGAAAGCAAAGAAATACACCCTACGAAGCCCAGGGTGGGCCACTGAAAGAGGCAACAGAGGCTGTCAGTTTCATGGCTGCAGTCTTCTGTCTCTCTCATTCCGCAGATTAATATCAGATCTTAGCCTTCCCTGTCAGAAACCTACTTGAGTGGCCAGGTGCAGTGGCACAAGCCCGTGATCTCAGTACTTGAAAAGCTGAGGTAAAAGGATCACCACGAGTTTGTGGCCAACCCTGGGCTAAATAATGAGCTCAAGACTGTCCTGAACTACACAGTGAGCAGAGTGAGACCTTGTCTCAAAATACAAAAAACAGAAACAAAAAACAAACAAACAAACAAACAAAAACCCTGCTTAAGTTTTGAGGATAAGAATTGAAGCAATTCTTTACTGATTGGTTCCCTGGTTCAGGGCTTCGAGAACTGCTCTGCACCTGTCTTGGAACTCTGACTGGCAGATCACACCCACTTGCATGACCAGTATGCTTCGCCCTAGTCAGCTTCTTTACCTGTTCCTTAACTCTCTACTTCCTGCCCATGCCGTGAGCAGCCTTCTTTTACCATGGCAGTCTACTAGCCAGCCTGCCTTGGAAGTAGTTGGCTATGGACTAAAACCTCTACAAATTGTGAGCTAAAATAACCCTTACTGTGCCCAAATCATAAGTGTTGGGTATTGTGCTTCAGTGGTGAAAAAAGTGACTAAGGCACCTTGTTTGCCTTAAATTCTCTCAACCTCACCTCTACACCAACCTCTGCTACAGGAGCCAAGTAGCAGGAATTGGAACAGATGCACCGTGGTGTCTCTAACCTGTGACAGTTTGGAGAAACAGAAGGGCAAGAGAATTAACACCTTTGGGTTCAACCTTGACTGATCAACCTGGAAATTGATACATACCTTGCTGGGCTTAAGAACGTGATATTTCTAAGTATGAAACTGTGTGGAATGATGGTTTTATGATCTACTTTCAGGAGAAATAGTTCCAAGAGGGACTTTTTTAGTTTTTATGGCTTACTTTGTATGAAAGAAGTTCTAGTTTTTATTGCTGTTATTGTTGTGTTTATTTGTCTGTTCGTTTGTTTTTGAACCAGGTTCTCATTAGGTATTTCAGGCTGGCTTTGAACTCACTGTGGAGCCCAGGTTGGCCTCAAACTTTCTGCAAACCTCCTGCCTCAACTTCCCAAGTGATGGAATTACAGGTGTGTACACCACACCTGGCAAGAAGTTCTAGTTTATATGACATATATGACTAGAGGAATTTTTGGCAAGCTTTGGAAAAGAAAAGGGATCAGAAAAGATGAAGACAGGAGAAGGGCAAAAAGATCTTGTTTCTGAGGCCCTTCTAGTTTCTTGCAGTTAAAAATTCTCAGCATGCCAAGGTGCCATATTTTGTGGTATTATTTTATGAAACCCAGTAACTTCATTTTTTTTCTGGGGAAATCACTTCCCAGATAAAGTACTACACACAAAGCTTTGACCCAGGCTTTGCATTTGGGGCAAATCTAAACAAGAATAACCTCGAATCTTCTTTCATACCCATTTTCCTTTTCTTACTGACATATCCATAATGTTAGGCAGAAGGTTAATCCTTAGGCTGGAGAAAGGTGGCTGGGGAGCTACTTGAAAAGTCAAAAAGACATGAGTTTTCTTAACTTTCTTTACCAGTAGCTATAGTTAAGATTCCCACAATCTTGTGGTTTCAAACTTTAGCTTAAGAGAATATAGCATCCTCTAAATGTGCTGATGAGGTCCAGGACCTATATAAAGTTCAAATTATTGGTGAGGGTTTGGAAAAATCTCAAAGCCTCAAAATGAACTAAATGTAGACATCTATCCTAAGGGGCAAGAAGGGATCTACTTCTCTCTAAAGTAGGCAAACCAGCTCATTTCACTTGCACAAGAGCAATAACGTTCAGGGATCACTACAGGGAAATAAGCACAACTCTAGACCTTTATCTGTTTCACATTAAAAACATGATTTGTGTTTATTCCTAGGACACCAAGGGATTTAAGTCATTTTTACTGCAAACCATAACTCTTCACTGGGGACTACAGATGCCAAATAAGTAAATAAAAATAGAATAAAATTTGACTTTCATTTTGTATCATTTGTTGTGGTGAAACTTGAGTCAACTCTCTTCTCACCTCTACATATAGATGTGTTAATCATTTAGGGAGCATTTGTAAAACTTGATAAAACAAGATGATTATCCCTGAATTTTCTTAGTCTCACCTCCTTCAAGATTAGAGACATCAGTATGATTGATTTCTAGGAAGAGCCAAGTATGCCTAAGAAATCCCCAATCATTGTCCCAAATCTGCTTGTCCTAAACCTGACATCACCTGGGACCAAATCATTCCCTAGACATAAAGATTTAGAAGAATGACACCAGAGCTGAAATAATGAGCAACTGGATCCTAGTTCACCAATTAATCCTTAAAAGTTGGCCTTCTGCCTTTGCGGCTGGGTCAGTCTGAACCTCATTATCTTGAAGAATTCAGAAAAACTTTTTTTTCAGAGATGTAAATCTGCTGGCAGAAAAGTGCATGTCAAAAATGATTTTTGATGTCAACACTGATGGGATTGGCTCTGATAAAGAGTATTATTCTTGGACAGGGCATGTGTTTGCTTTGTTTGTCAAGACAAGGCTGTATTTTTCTTCTGCCAGAGTAAATGTTCTATGCAAATTCTGCTCAACACTTCTTTTGTAGCAACCATTGTTATTTGCTTTTTATGTTTATTTCTAAAATTTTATTTGAGAAAAGTGTTTGTTTATACCCTAAATGAGACAATAGAGAAGTATAATTATATTTCACCACAAGACCACTACTGCTCCCCTAGAGAATATAATAAAATGATGAAGACACTTATCTTCTCTTTTGGAACTGAGAGCTGTGCTTTAGGCTGTTGGCAGGCTCTCTGTTATGTACAGCTCAGTAATCATCAGATGGGCTTAGGATTTACATTCCTACCTTTGGGCTGAGGGCCAAAAGCTGCATGGTAATTGCAGCATGTTGCTTAGAATTGTGTTTGATAAGGACTTAATAACATGTTGAACATTCTAACTAATTTTGGATTTCTTTCATCATAAAGAGATCAAAATAATCAGAATATATTCTGACCTGGGATTAGAGGTAGCTTAAATTAGGCAGCCCTTCATCATTTTGAAAAACAAGCAAGCAAACAAACAAAGTAAAAACAAAAACCACAGTGACCAGGGCATTACAATTTCTATTTTAGAAAGTGGGGAAGTTGAATTTCAGAGAAGACATAGTGTTTCCAAAATCACATACTAAGCAGGCATGTGGATTCTTACCCATGCTATGTGATTCCTCAAAACCATGCTTTCTCAGGGCTTCTTCAAGGAAAGCTTAATATTGTTGCCATGTGTTTCCATGAGTGTAGATTTTATATAAATTCCTGGTAATCTAGCTTGTAGATACATTTCCTAGCTTCCTACTAAATGCTGCCAAATGTCAAGGACCTCACCAAGGAAATATTAGAAGTAATTTCTGTATTACTACATTAAAAGAATTAATAAATTACTTGTTCTCTCTTTCTCTTCTGTTTTCCTCCAGACAAGAGGAATGGCACATCACTGAGCCCAAGTCATGCATAAAGGAAACATTGCTCTAGGAGAGAACAAAGGATCCTAATTCCTTGGGTGACTTTGTGGAACAGAGACACTGAATCTCTCTGGAAAACTATACTACATTGGGACTGTTACACAGAGAGACACAAATGTATGTCTTGTTTAAGTGACTATATTTTTTAATTTCTTCATTGATTCAGTTTAACTTACTTACCTCAATACTGAAATTTCAAAGAACATTGCTTACATTGCAAAGGAAAAAACCTAGGATAAAAGAGAAAAAATAATTTGTCCCAGTTTAGCCAATAAATGTCAGAGTTAGAAATTTTAAATCAAATCTTGCCTTCACTTTTTTTTGTCAACCTCTGTAATTAATTTAGAAAAGTGCTTTTCAGTTTACCAAGCTTTAGAACCACCTGGAAAGCTTATTACAATGTAGATTCTTCTAGGGATTTGTATTAAAGATGTCTTGAGCCGAGTATAAGAATTTGCAACTGTAACAGGCTCCCATATATTGCTGAGACTGTCACATTTTGAGTACTGATAGCCCACTCCTTACGTAGTTGATATGGCAGAGAGAGAGAGAGAGAGACATAGAGAGACAGAGAGAGAGAAGGATAGTGACAGAGACAGACAGACAGAGACACAGACCCAGAAAGAGTCAGAGAAACAGACAGACAGGATACAGAGAGAGACAGAGACAGAAAGACTGACTTTAAGTAAATATTAAGGTACTGAAATTCAGAGTAGAGAAGCCCTGTCCATGATTGAAAGCAAAAGGAGAAAGCAATGGATATTGAATATGGGGATGACAATGACAATCCAGCATTTCCTAAGTGTCAGGCACTACTAAGTGCTGCTATTCCATGAATTATTAAATTTGATTCTCACAAAACTCTGAGGGCAAATTAAAATCGCCACTCATACATAAGGAAACTGACTCATATGTCATGCGGTTCTGTGTCTGGTTTACAAACTTGAGTTCCATTCAATCCCTGCATTTTAGTACTCTCATATTTGTCCAGTGACTAACTTCAGAATAATAGTCCTTTGATACTTAATATAAAGCAAGTATTGTTCATAAGGGCATGTATGAAAGAACTTCACCTACTTCTTTGTGTATGTAGGCTAAAATCTATCCTTTTATTGAGCCAAAAAAAGCCAGAATATACCTAGACTTCCCCATGTTTTAATTTTGCCCTTGGTAACAAAGCAGTGCCTTGCAGGTACATTGCATGAGCTAAAGATAGCAGATGAAGATGGACTTGGGAAAGGGAGTTACTAATGTTAAGAAGCAAGATCCAAGAAAACAAGGATGAATCTATTCTTAAGCAATAGAAGTTACTTCATAGTGAAGGAAAGGGAAGGCAATTTTAACACGATTTTTAAAATTCTTCAATCCTGCTGTCTTTTTCCATACTTCACCTGTCAAAATGTAAAAAAAATTTCAAATCTATTGGAATTCATGGCCTGAGTTTCCTTCAGCCTAAATGGCTGAGCTGATGCAATCACGTGGAAAATTCTTTGACCCCAGTCAGAGTAAGAGGTGAGAATAAGCGGTGATTTATCTTGTCCTATTAATTTGAATTTTCCAGAGGACCAGTTTTAGAACCTCACTATCTTAATGAAATCTTAAAAATATTGTCCATAAGTTTAAGAAGATATAGTGTGAACTGCATAATGTTGAGATGAAGTGATCGATGCAAGTGTTCCAAACTGGCTAGAGTATGTGAGAATGTGCAAAAGTATTTCCCACAAAGTGTAACTGCTCATTAAGTGGTCAGCCATGCTGCATCTTGTGTATTCATCTCCAATATCAAAATCCCTGTGGACCCATCTGAGACCTAAACCTGGAACAAAAGGTAACTTCAAATGGGTATGATTTTCTTCAAAAAAGTCCAGGCTCTTTTAATGTTAAAGTTCACTACGGCTTGTCCCAGAGAGAAACTGGTTCTGTTTCGAGACCCGAAATCCTGGAACCCCATCATGATCATGAGATAGGGAATCCCCGCTTGAAAATAACCATTCATGGAGCAAATACTACACTATTTGAAATTGCTTTCATCCCTTTAAAGGAAGACGTATCACTGGACATGTGAAGACTGGAATTACATTATTTATTTCACCTTTATATCTCAACTCTTTCCAAGAAGATTTGCAGCTTAGTAAAATATTGTGGAAAACATAAACAAAAAGGCCAAGATGTTAATGAGAAAGGACAATCTTTCAGCTTACAAAACTTTCATATTAGTCCTAGTTGCTTGTCCTTAGCCATTAATGCTATCTGCATGTCCACCTATTGTGTTAGAAATTAAATAACTATCCATTTTATAAATTTGCTATTAGATTAAACTACAGAGTAAAAATGCAAATTTTTTTGTAAATGAATTTATTGCCCTCACGATCTCTCTGTGGAAAGAAATGTCTTAAGATTTCAAGTAACATTTCTTACTCTATGGTGAAACCTCAATCAATACAGTCTTACTGAATGTGAGCCTTTATGGAAACTCACCCATGCGGTGTCCTGCTCTCCCATCTCACTTCTTATTCTCTTTGGTACATGAAGCCGCTACTTGGGATGAGATCTCTGGATCTATGAATTCACAGTAAGGCCTTTTTCATTCTCTACTCATCCAAATTTATCTATGTTATATCTTTAGTCCATACTGAAAAGTGAATCGGCTCATCTACAGTGTTCACAAAGTGCATTAGTTTTCTCTTGCGGCTATAAAAAAAATACATAAATTTCATAGCTTAAAACAAAGCCCATTGGTTATCTCACAGATCTGTAGGTAAGGGGTCTGGGTAGGCTCAACTCATTTCTCTGACCTGGTTTCCATCAGGATAAAAAGAAAATGTTAGGAGGTCTGTGTTCCTTCAAGGAGGCTACAAGGGAGAATTTCCAACCTTATTCAGTCTGCTAGAAAAGTTAAGTTGTAGGACTGACTGTCCTGCATGTGTTATATGACCATATTTCCTATTTCTTTATGAGCTGTTGTTCAGAAGTCATTTTTAGCTTCCAGCAGTCACTAGCTTAGCATATGTTCATCCTTAAAGCCTAAAATATTGGGTTTAATCTTTCTCGCTCTTCAAATCTCTCTGCCTCATCTCTTCTCTGCTTCATCTTCTATTGTACCTTTCTGACACCAGCAAAAAAATTATCTACTTTTAAGGGCTCAAGTGACTATATTGGTCTCACTCAAAGAAACCTGTATAATCTCCATATTTTAAGACCCATCAGTTTAATTATGTATGCAAATCCCTCTGAATCAATGACTAGATTTGCATTTGATTAAATAATCAGGGGTGGGAATGATGCAAGAAGGAATGCATCCTTTGAATTCTGCTGCCACATCAAGTTTTCCATTACCTTTCTCATTCCAGTTTTGAAATAGCTGAAGAGTTTTTCACTCCTCGTTTTCCCATTTCCTGGAACCAATTTTAAGTCCTGAGAACAACATGTTCTGTCCTTTTCTTTTAATTTTTTTATTTTATTTTAAAGATAATAAAACCCAACAAAACAAAACAGAATAAATCTAATCAAAACAAAGCAGTGAAATTGGTACAGAACTTCAAGGCAGGATAGAAAAACAACAATGGCTACCATAGTATATCTTGTTTGTCTTGGTATGAAGTAGTAGGGAAAAGAACCTGTTTTTTTTTTTTTTAATCTTGCTTTGTCATGTACTATTAGGAGTACTAAGTCTATCCACACTTCATTTCCTTGAGGATCTGATGAAGAAAATTCTGTCATTTTTTTTTAAGTTCTGCCATTTGCAGCAACATAGATAAATGTGAAAGACCTTATGGTAAGCAAAATAAGCCATGCACAGGAAAACAAGTATCATATGTTAGCACTCACGTAGAGAATCTAAAAACAATCAAACATGGATGCAAAGAATAGGATGGTGGTTATCAAAAGTTTGGGGTGTATGTTAAGGAAATGGGACAAACTTTTAGTTAAACATAAAACATCAGTGTTTTGAGATCTACTGGACAACATAGTGACTAGTTAATAATAATGTATCATGCATTTTAAAGTTACTTAAGGCAAATTTCAAATGTTTCTACTACAGAAATTAATACTTGAGGTGATGGATATGTTAAATGCCTTCATTTAATCACTCCATGTCACATGCAAATAACCAGTACTTTGTACCCTATAAATATATACAATGGTAATTTATCAATTTATAATAAACTTCAAATTTTTAAAGAAATAGTGCCTATCTCTCAGGGATGTCATAAAGATCCAAATGACAAAACTGACATAAAGGCACTTGATAAAATGTGAAGATGTTTGTTAATAGTTTTTATTATTGCAAATTTTTTGAATAATGTGATATCAACAGCAAACAGGTGAACTCTGTAGCAGAGTTTCTCAACATCAGCCTATTAATATTTTCAATCCTTTATTGTATTGGCGTATATTGTGCACTGCAGGATGTTAGTGGAAGTCATTGCCTCTACCCAGAAGTGGCACCCTAGGTTTTGACAATTTAAAATCCTCCCATACAAAACCAACTCTCCCTGGAAAGGCAAAGTCACTCCTAGTAGAGAACCACGGGAATAGAAAATCAGAAGTGTCTACTGTATCTAAAGCACAATCATTCCTTAATTTCAAGATTTGAGGTAAACATCATGTGTTAAAGTGTCACAATAAAGGAAAATAAAAGATCACTGAGAAAGGCAAACTTTTTAGAAGAGAGTGATAATTCTTCACTCTGGATATTGCCTCATCTAGTGAGGAGTTACCACTTAAACGTTGGCATTTCTCTGCATGATTGCTTTTCATTCATTACTGAGTGGAGCAAAGGAATTGATCACCTATTCCCAGTCCCTGTTCCTTTGTTTTTTCTCTTGATTACAAACTATACCCATGTTCTGTTCCACTGGGCAGAGACTGAGGGAGAGAAAATTATTGCAGTGAACTGTAACCTAGTGCTGTGGTCAAAATAATTGTTAAATAGTGAAATTGAGTCTGGGGAAATGTACGTGCAAAATACTCAAGTATTTTGATATGCCCAAGGCACATAACTTCGGAGCCTTCAGAAAACTGTAGCTGCTTTTTTTTTACAGTTGTTTGATTACTTTTCAACTGTTTAACCTTAGCAGAAAGAATTAGGTCAAAGTCAATTGGAAATAGAATTTTGACCATGATAGGATAAGGGATGTTATAGTTTTAACTTAAAGCACATCTTTTGTACAGACAGTTCAATGTGTTAGGCCTTAAGGAAACAATGCATGGCCTCTTTACTTTAAGGAAAAGCAAGTGTTCAACTAAGGCATGCGTGAGTTGTGGGCATCAACAACTCAGCCAAGGCACAGACCTCAGACCTAGGAAAGGTCCAAGCAAGGAGCCTCAAAAAAGGCTTTTAATATTCAGATTCAGAAAATATAGAGGATAAAGGCACTTGGGCTTCTAGAAAGTACCAGTGATAGCACTCTAATTAGTAAAGATATAGGCTTCAGTGAATTCAACCAGATGCTGGTGACATGAGAGCATGGGTGTCAGGATTAATTTCCTGTGAAAGAAAACCCTTCTCCCTTCTTAGAGGAGGGTTGTTAGGTGTAAGCAATTCCATATCATTCAACCACAAAGAGCTAGGTATGGAAATACTGGCATGCAGACTGCATTAATGTTATGTCGCTGGATAGGACCCATCATCGCTTAAACACTGAGGAATGGAAACAGGGACCAAAGAGTGAAGAAGAGCAAGAGTTTTCCAATGTACCAGATTGGAAAGAAGGGCATCTTCTGCATGATAAGGACTGCTGAGAATCTATATTTTGAAATTTTTTTTAAAAAACAATGTTTTAGATGTTACAGCTAAGAAAGCAGTTTGTTTGATGTTTTCCCCTAGTCTTAATACATTAAATCAATAATGCCAAGATTAACCTTCCAGGTGAGTTTACAAAACACAGGCTCTGGATTTTGGTTAATAAAACAGAACACTAGCATTTTGCGTAAACTGAAATAAAAAGGCTTTTAGCCATTCTCCCTTTTTCACGTAGATTTCAAAACGCTGTTGTAATCCTTGCCAACATTAAAGAGTAATATCATCTAGAATAATTTCTTTAAAGATGGGATTGCATCATTTAGAAATTTCTCAGGTGTAAGCCAGTGCTTTGATGATCTTTTATGTCCTGTTACCTCTTTGGATTTAAGGGAGGCACATAAAGTCATCATTTTTAACAAATAAAGCTGCTAATGTCTCAAAGCTCCATGACCAGGACCACTCCAGGGTAAGGCAGCCTGGATGCTAGCTATTGAAAGTATCTTAACTTCAGCCAGGAATGGATAATCACTATGGCTGAGATTTACTTGAACATGATCTTGGAGATGAAATGATGAAAGACAAGAGAATCTGATTTTAAGAATAACTTCTTTTCAACTATAAAGTCACTGAACATTAACCTGAAAATGCATTTATATTTTGAGTTTCATTTTGTATCCTGTTTCAAGAAGCATTTATAACTACATTGGCATCCATTCGATCTTGGCGTTTTATTATTATAGTATGTTAACACTATCTTTTGATCTCTTTGGAGATTCCATGACTGGCTCTTCTGAACAAACAAAGAAACAAAAAAAGCTGAGAAAATTGGAGTGGGAAATAATGGCCTTGAAATGAAATCAACTGACGTGTCATTTGAACCAATTTTAGAGACTTCTAGGATCAAATGGATCAGTGTCCACTAGTGGTTCCAGGATGACATCCATATAATTAGTAGTTTATTTTTGGAAAGTATTTTTACAACAGTGAAAAAAGGAATAACATGAGAAATGGTAGATCACATGTGTGTGAGCAATGGGGATAACATGAATTGGTCATTAGTTTAATGGGTAAACAACACTTAGAACAATGTGAGGAATGAGGAATATATTTTCTCCACTACTGATGTTTCCTTTTGTGTGTAGGGAATTTTGTTAGTGTAACACTATTGATCTTTCTGACTCTGAAGCAACTCTCTCCACAAAAGAAGTGATTCATTTTATTGGAAAACTTAGGGGTAATGAAATGAAAAAGCTCATTTCAATTTCTTCCTTTCTCTTTTGGGAATGATCTTATCTTTGGAGAGCGCCTGTTTTTGATTGTTTAGTCCTGCTATTGACATAATAGGAAAAGCCTGGCAGAAGTGAGTGTGTATGTGGTTCCCCTGCTAGCAGCAGACAGGTAACTGCAGGGTTACTCTTCCACACTCTGAGATTGCTTATTGAAAACACATTTGTGTGCAAATAAAGTCACATTCTTCAACATACTCTTCTTCAGTAATAAAGTTGATACATCATCTCACATATATCACTTCACAAATTTTTTAGAATTTAGAAGAGTAGGACAGATGTTACTTATTCAATCTTTTTAATTTTCAAGATGCTGGCTTTATTTTTTCCTGTTAAAACTTGCTTTATTGTTGTTGCTGTTGTTTTGTTTTGTTTTTTTAATTTGGTCCACAGATTCTCGATGCTTTTAAGTCATTGTACATTCCAATAGTTAGGGTGTAAAATGTGGCACTTCGAAGACTGCTATCTGTTTCATGACCCATTTCTTTCTTTCTCTTACTATTGGTCACTTTTAAGATTTTGTTAGGTACTTAGCACCCAGCTAGCAACTGCTTTTTCCAGTCTTCCTTGCTCCTCAGTGTTTCCATGACTAAATTTTGGCCGAAGAGATGAGAGTGGAGGTAATGTGATTATTTCTGGAGCTCATCCTTAGTCATATACTGTTTGCCATAAACATTTTCCCTTCTTTAAATCTGTAACCTAGAACATAAAAATACTGTGGTGAATCAACTTAAACTATGGAAAATAACACTTTCAGTAAAGTTACTCTTTGTTGTAATATACAAGGTTATAAACATCTCATACCACAGTATAATTCAAAATGTCATTTTTCTTTTACCTTTGTTGTTGTGTTGTTGTTGTTGTTTTGAGACAGGGTCTCACTGTGCAGTTCAGGCTGGCCTTGAGCTCACTTTGTAGTCCAGGCTGGTCTTGCAACAATCCTTGTGCCTCAGCCTTCCAAGTGCTGGGATTGCAGGAGTGCACCAACACACCTGGCTAAAATATCATTTTTCTTACTGAGAAAATCTCATTAAGAAGTGTTGTCGATTAGTCAAAGTAGTGTGCTTAGCTATGCAATTGTTTTGCATGTTAGCACAAGTTCCTTAGTTTACTGCAGACCAGTGATAAAGAGTTGATAGACTACATTTTGAGTAGAATTGTCAAGAAAGTTGTCATGGCAATATGACCAAAGAATTTTGGGTCATCCAAGGAATATCTGAGTATCTTGCCAGAAGAATTAAAATCATCATACCACAGTGATATATGTGCACCCACATTTATAGAAGCACAGTTTGCAATAGCTAAATCTTGGAAGCAACCCAAATGCCCATCAACAAATGAATGGGTAAAAAGAATGTGTTTTTTTAGATATATAATGAAATATTACTCAGCCTTAAAGAAAGATGAAATTGAGACATTTATAGCTAAATGAATGGACCCTGAGACCATAATCAGAAGTGAAATAAGTCAGTTGCACATGCAAATATTGCATTGTCTCTGTGGTGTGAGACACTGAAAATGTAAATAAGATCATAAATGTACAAGAGATATTGTGAAGTAGGAACTGTTCAAAAGGAAACTGTTCAAAAGAAAAGGGAAATAGGGAGGTAGAGGAGGAAAGAAGGAAGGAAAAAAATGGGAAAGAAGGATAAAATAAAAACCAAGCTTTGTGAACAGGGAGGGGAAGCGGATTTAAAAAGAGAGAATGAGAATAGGAAAAAAAAAAAGAGGAATCAAGATAGATCATGCACAGATACGGATTCCCTATAATTAATGTGGTCATTATGTATACCTAAATTGTGCCAATAAGCTTAAAAAAAGACTATATAGAGTAAAATTACACTATTTCTGTGTTACACAGGTAGTTGGGGTACATCCTTTCTTGTTTGACTTTGTTATTTAGTCTCCATTAAATAACTAAAACTATTTTCTGACCACTACCTTTTTAAAGCACATTTCTCACATTATTTTTATACTTCATGCATTGTCTCTAGGTAGTGTTCAAACTTGGACTGTTTTATCAGTATCTGAGGAAATGAGTTGAGGAAATTGAAACTTTCTTGATCTTTTTCCTCTGGACTATGGCAAAAGACCTTGAGGGACAAGGGAGGAGACAAAAATTCATGCAAATTCCATCAACAATACAAATTTATAATTAAAATCAAAGGGAATTTTCTACATTTTATTTTTCAACTTCAGTAAAGGGCCTCCCTCTTACATGACTATCATTCTTCAGCATAGCTAGTCACATGCAAGTGCATGCACACTATGTGATGCAAAACTACAAAGGTATGCTTTGTTCCTGAGTAAAACATTTGCTAAAACAGAAATTTCCAGAAGTTCAACAGTACATTAACCTATCTTTAAAAAGTGTTCTTGTTTTCATTCTTTACCTCAGTTTTAATATTAGCACATATTAACAATAGAGAATAATGATTTTAATCATGACATTTTCGTTAATGCATATTTCATACTTCGATCACAACCCAATTACCCTTCCATCCTTCTCTTCCCCCTGATTACCTTCCACTTGTCTAATACTCTTCCTTCCACTTTCATATCTATTTTTTCCTAGATTCCACATATGAAAGAAAAAGTACAATACTTGACTTTCTGAGTCCATTGTAATTCGTTTAGCATGATGATCTCCAGTTCCATCCATTTTCTTGCAAATAATGTAATTTCATGTTATATAGTTATATTATCTAAAATTATACTGGACATAAAGGATAAAGTCTAGGGCATTAAGCAGAACAGATTTTATGAAGCCCTTAAATTTATGTACCTATTATTTTTCGATTTTTGGTTTTGAAACATCCAAAAATACATATAAAAATTTATCTCTTTTGTTCCATCTTTTCATTCCATGGCCTGCCAGCTCCAAGGCAGAAACTTCATGGTGCAGGGCCTGAGTGAAGGAAAGCTGCTCATGTCTTGGTAATGAGGAAGCAGAACCTGGGAATGAGATATGCTCTTTCAAGTCACATCCTCAGTGACCCACCTCCAACCAGGTACCACCTCTGAACAGCAAGTCAGCTATAGTGACCCCCATAATCCAGTGCCCCTCCAAAGCCCCACCTCTGAACACATGAAGCTTTGGGTGAGAGACATTCCGTATTTAAATAATAATATTCATATGGAAAACATTTTGAGAACAACAGAGCTAGAACTAAGGTAAACTGAATAGGGTCCTCAACTAAGGAGAAAAATTGAAATGGATCAAAATGTCAAATACCTAGATTAATAATATTTTAATGTAGTATTTTAAAAATTGAAGTGTAAAACAAAATCCGCAATGTAAAAATTACCAAAATGCATACAAGGTCCACCTCTGGACTGGTACATCCCTGCCTACTTTCCCTCACCCTAATCCTGGTGCTCATGGAGCCTATCTTTACTTGAAATTCCGATATTGCTCATCATGGTGTGTTTTGTATTAATTTTGCTTTATAAAAAATCACATTGAAATGCTAGCTATCTTGAGCACTGGTATCTTACATTTTGGGCATGAAAGTGCCCGTGACTCATCAACGTCCCAGTCCTATGCTGGGCGGGTGGTCCAGATTCCTATTTTAGCCAGAGAACAGTCTTGATACATTATTGTAGAAAAGTCATTTGTTTTTTATTTAATTTTGTAAAGTGGAAGACTTCAATTTGATGGTATCCAACATCTTGTCAAACTGACATTCTCCAGGGAGTCTGGGCAGCACAGTGGGGCTGAGGAATCCTGGACAGTTGGCGATTATATGGATTCGCATTTATAATTAAGCTTGAACTTTCACGGGAGGCAGCAATGATGAATGAAGAATTAAGGAATCCAAAACTGACAGCTGACTACAGATGTCACCACTGAGTTCCTCATGTTTTGGGGCTTTGATTATTTCTTCTCCTCTAGAATGCTCAGGCAAGTATTTAAAGAATGCTTGCATGAGACTGTAAGGGACAGAATGATTCTTTGAGCAGCAACTAAATATCACTCTTGGGCCTTTATATTTGAAATAAGAACAGAGTACCCAAGTATGGGAAGTCAGGACTTCTCTCAGGTAAGTGCTAAAAAGGCTCATTATACATCCAGGGCCATATTTCAATGGGGGTAGTCCTCAGTAATGTACAAAGTTCTTTGATAGTTCTTCCTGTCAGTGATGATTCTTGCCTGACTGTCAGTCTAGTGTTGCAGCTGACTAAATTCTAAGCTATTGAAAAGCAATAAGACAGCAAGGACTAGCCTCAGAGCTGAGATACAATGAATTTAATTGGTTCTGGGTTGCTCTGACAGAAAAGAGAGAAGCAGGCAAGGCAGTCCCAGAATGCTGATATGTTGATATAGCTGTAATGAGGCAGGAAGAACATTGCTTCCAGGGTGTTTTCAGATGGGTTTATTTTGTTGAAATAAAGTCTGGAAAGGAAAGAAAGCCCTACAAGTTGTGTTTTCTATTTTAAAATGACAGAGCGGCCACAAATGTGTCAGCAAATTGCAGGGAACCTGGACTAATGTTTGACTCAGGATGCACCAGGATAGTGGTCTTAGTTCTTGCCAGAACTGTCTCCCTTCCCCCACCCTTTTCTTTTTTTTTTTCTTTGCTGCTTCTACTCTTACCTTTTTGACTAGGCCACAAACAATGTGCTTATTTAAGCATGCTGACTGGAAGCCATTGACTCCTTCTTGCTTCAGTTCTACAAACATACCTTAAAGGGCAAGAGATGTTACACTCAAAACACAGGCATATCCAGGTTCTAATGTATGGAGAAGTGAGGTGGGGATGTTATATTGTTCTATGAGTGAGCTTAAATAAAATTTTAAAATGTCACACTTCTAGTCCACTGTGAGTCTCTGTCTCACAGTGTTACTTTGACTTAACTCAAAAACAATACTAGTCTTCTTCCTGAGTGTGACAGATTAAATGCACATGTTCATTGCTATGCTACCTTCATGTTCTGCTAAAATACCTGACAAGAATTTTTAAAATCTCTTTAGAAAGAAGGCAAAACCCCACCTGAATAGACTATGAAATTTTGGTAACTGAAGGAAGACAGATAAATCATTATTGATATAGCAATAGAGAAGACTGAAACTTTCCTTCACATAAAGTTCAATAAGAAAGCTGACACACTTGCCAAAACTATAGAGTGCTTTGAAAATAGAAAGAGCCAGCCATCCCTAATGGTTGGGGACAGGGTAGAGATGAAAATAAAGGAATTGGTTGAAAATATTTATAAGGTGCCTTCATGCCAAGCCTCCTCCTCCTAGCTCATGTAGCAAAGCACAGACACCTTTCCTACATTTGTCAAAACTAAGGAGTTTGTTCTCTGGAGAATTTAAACCCATGAGGATCTGCTAGTCATAGCTAGTTGTAAAGGTGAAGCAAACTATTGAGAATGGGGGAAATAAGTGAAAGTTTGCATTTCAACATTAGGTAAAACTCTACTCCTATCTCCCTATCCACTTCCCAGGATACAGCATCTAACACTAAAATCCCTTACATCAGGTATGGTAGAAGCTAAAGATATGCAGCATAAACAATGACCTGAAACATGGTGTCTTCGATACAATATTAACTCTTATTTCTTTCCATATGAAGAGATTTAGAAAATCCTGTCTGTGGTAACTAACGAGTAAACAAAAATATACCCCCATATACTGACCTCTGGAGGGCCCCTAATGAAAAGTCAGTTTTCCCAATCAGTCACTTTCTGGCATGCAACATCATTGAACAACTTCTACGCTTGCAAAGAATATTCTGAGTAGCTTTTTAAATGATTAATACATATATGTTTGAGATAGCCTGTTAACATGAGTCAGAAATCTAAACAAATTTGGAAGAAAAGAAAATAGAAATACAAAAGAAAGAAAGAAAATGTAGGGGGCTAAATACATAAACAAGCAAACAACCAATAACTCCAGTGAAATGACAGAACATATTCTATCCACCAAAGCACACAAAGTTAAAACAATTTTTTTTTTTTTTTGTATTTTTGAGGCAAGGTTTCACTATGCAGTTCAGGCTGGCCCTGAATTCACTTTGCAGCCCAGGCTGACCTTGAACTTACAGTGATCCTCCTGCCTCAACCTCCCATGTTCTGGGATTACAGGTGTGTACTACCATACCTGACAGGAAGTTATAGCAATTATCAGAAAATATAAAGTTTTTACTTCGCTAGCTTCTTGTCCTGAAGAAGCAAGGATATAAAAACTGCCTATCAAATGTAAACAACTTTGAAATTGGGGGGAAAACATAAAACAGTTGTTTTCAAGAGCTGCAGCATAGTCAGATGATTCCTGTGGTCACTGAGCTAAGAGAAATTTAGAAGATTGTCGTCTTTGTTCATGCTCTTGGTCTGGGGGTATTCTCCTGACCATGGTGCAGGAAGATGGAGACTGAAAAAAATATGGCTGTCATCCTGTTCTGAGAAACAATATTGGAAAACGAGAGCTTCTGAAATTACTAGGATGCAGGTAGCCAGACAAGGAGTGGAAGGTTCAGAATGAAGGGGCCTTGCAAGTCTGTGCCTTTCTGACATGACCTTTTTAAAGACTGGATACACGTATGAAGAGTGGAACCTATGAGGCTCTGAAGAGTAGAAGTGGTGCAGAGACCTTAACAAAAATATCAAAGGTCATTCAATGATGGAATAAATTGGAGTATCAATCCTTGCTAAAGTAAAGTTTTGATGAACATTTTGCTCATTCATGTGACATTTTAGAAGATTTTAATTATCAATGCCACACCCTATTTTGGGATATATGCCTTAGGATTGAAATTTAACTACCAAATAACTAATAATCCCAAACGTGAGATAACCAGTAAAATCATTATTTAACATTGTTCTGAAAGAATAAAATCAACACTTTGCAGACAATATAATTCAATATTCCTAAGATACATCATCCACAAAGTTCAATGTAAAATAAAAACGTAGTAGTGATAGAAGCAGGCAATTGATATTCCCAAATTTAAAATAAGTCAATAGAAATAGCAAGATAATACAGATAAGATTTGTTTCTACATCTTCTAATCTGCTCCACTGATGCTCAGATTTTTATTTTTATCTAGTTTGTTTTTTTTGTTTGTTTGTTTGTTTGTTTGTTTTTGCCAGTACCATGCTGTTTTTATCAAAGTAGCTGCGTAGTATTATTTCAATCAGGAATTGTGGTACTTCCTGCCCCACCTTTGCTGCCTAGAATTGTTTTTTCTCAGTCTCTTCTGGTTCCAAATGAATTTCTGGAATGTTTTCTCTAGTTCTGTGAAGTATGCTAAAATGGTATTTTGATTGAGATTGCATTAAATCTGTATAACAATTTTGGAAATACGGTCATTTTCATTAGGTTTATTTTTCCTACCTGTCTTAGTTACTTTTTACTCGTTGCTGAGACGAAACACCTGACACCCAAAATTAGGGAAGGAAAGGTTTATTTAGCTTACAGTTTTTGGAGGTTTCAGTCCACAATCAGCTGGCTCCAAGGCAGGGTGGCATGGCATGGGGACAACACTTCAAAGCAGCAGCTGAACAAAAAGCAGCCAGAGTAAACGGGGGACAAGAGCAAGCTTCTTCTCCTCCTTTATATAGTACACAGGACACCCCCCCCCCAGGGTGGGTGTAGCATCCACAAATCTCATTGCCTTCCTTTGTACAGGATGAGGATGTTTACAAAGTAAGACCCCTGGCTCCCTGCTGAGTCTCCCAGTTAAACTTCTGACCTTCTCAAATTGTAACAATGACCAGGTAACGGTGCTCTACACCCCAGGATGTAGAGCTGCTGAGTTACCTAATTAAGCTGCTAGATTTCTCAAGTTGACACAATGTATAAACCGTGGCACTACCCAAGAGCAAGTGATATATTTCCATTTTCTGACATCCTCTTTGATTTCCTTTTTTAAAGTACTGTAGTTTTCTTTGCCAAAAGGGCGAAACAAGTATACTGGAAGAAAGATAGCCTCTTTAATAAATGCTGCTAGAAAAATGGGTTTTCCACACATCGAAGACTAAAATTAGACTCCTGTCTATCACTATACACTAAACTAAAATCAAAATGGATCAAAGATCCTAAATAGTAAAATAGAAACACTAAATCTGCTGGAAGATAAAATAGGTAAAACTCTTAAAGACATACGTGTAGGTAGTGTTATAACCTGTAACTAATATAGCGTCGCTTTTCTGTTCTGTATGAGCCTTTTTAGGCCTGAGCCCCTTTCCCAGAGTGTTGTTTCTCCCTTAGCCAGCCTGAGTTTCTGTTTCCTGTAACTGCTCGCTCAACCCCCACATTCAGAGAATTGAGCTGTTACAATATAAAGCTGCCCAAGGACAAAGCCGCCTAAAAACTGGGTTAAGAGATAATAACTACCCTGTCTCATGACTGAGAAATGTACAAAATGTGCCTTTCCAGAGCATCTGTTGTCCATGTTAGGAGGTAACCACCACCCAACCTCAAACCCCTCTATGGCCGCCTTCTCCAATGAATGTAACAGGTCATTTAAACTAACCAATGCAATCTGCTTCTGTACCCACGCTTGCAAGACCCCTCCTCCCTTTGTTCTAATGTTTTATAAGCCTCTACAGGCCGCTGAGGGGTACACAGTCTCGGATTGGCTCTAAATGAGACTGTGTCGCCAGGCCTGGCAATAAACGCTCCACTTCAAAATCATCAAGTGTTCCGTGAGTTTTGTTCATCCCAGGGTCAGCTATATCAGGTAGAATTCATGAACAAAATCCTGACTGAACGGAAAATACTCCAAAGAATCAACTACTTGGATCTCACCTTATTTAAAAGATTTTTGCAGTAAAAGAAATCACCAACATGTGAAAAGACACCCCATGGACTGGGAAAATATTTAGCCTGTTGTCTCTCAGACAGTGTATTGATAGCTAGAACATAAAAATAATTGAAAAAAATCAGAGTCCCCAAATTTAAAGACCCAATTCAAAAACGGTCATCAGAGATAAATATACACTTCCCAGATGAAAAAGCAGAAATGGCAAATAAATATATGAAAAAATGCTCAACATCACTAGTCATTCAAAATTGCAAATTAAAACAATGCAGAGATTCAGTCTCACCTTACAAAGAATGGCTATTATGAAGAAATCAACTAGTAACAAATGCTGGCGGGGATGTGGGCAAAAAGAAACCCTCCTCCACTTTTGGTGGGAATGTAGATTGGTACAGCCACTGTGGAAATTGGTGTGGAGATTCCTCAAAAACCTAAGGCTAGAGGTTCTCCTTTGAACCAAACACTCCTCAACTGGGTATCTTCCCAGAAGAATTACAAACATACCACAGTGATAAATGTGCACCTATGTTTATAGCAGCACAGTTTGTAAGAGCTAAATCTTGGAAGCAACCCAAATCCCCAGAAACTGATGGGTGGATAAAACAGATATGGGCTTTCTTTTTTACACAGTGCTGTACTATGCAGCCATAAAGAAGGAAAAACTTGTAACATTCCTAAGTAAATGGATGCACCCTGAGACCAATACTTTTAAGTGAAATAAACTGGACAAGAATGCAAATATCATGCTGTCTCTCTGGTATGAGAAACTGAAAGTGTAAATAAGAATCAAAATGTGCAATAGATATTGCAAAATAGAAATTGTTCAAAAGTAAAGAGGAATGGGGAGGAAGGAGGAGTAAATGGAAGGAAGGGAAAAATGAGAAATGAAGGATAAAAATGAAAACAAAGTTTTGTAAATAATGAAAGGAAGAGGTTTTGAGGGGGAAGAATAAAGTGAAATCAAGATATTTTATGTACAGATACAAATTCCCTATGATGAATGTGATCATTATATATATATATATATATATATATATATATATATATATATATATGAGGTGACCTATTTGGGTTCTGTCCTGTCTCTGAGGAGCTCTTCCTATTCCTCATTCCTATTCTCCATTCTTATTTTGTATTCTTATTCCCCCAAAAAATTTTCCTACAAATAAATAAATAAACTGAAAAAGGTATAACTAAATGGTACCAACAAACTTTATACCAAAAGAAAGATAATGCAATTATTAGACCTAGTAGACAGTAATTCAAGTGATATATATATATATATTCAAGAACATAAAGAGGCTATAATGAGAGAAGCAGAAAAATGGGAACAAACCTAAACATTGTGCACATTTTAGAACATAAAATCACAAATTTGAAAGAAAAAAGTCACAGGTTGGGCTTAAAAGCACACTGGATATTACAAAATAAAGGGTCAGAAAATTAAGGATATATAAGTAGAAATGATCCAATCATAAAAAGAGAGAAAAAAAGATTTAAAAAATGAAAAATATCTCAGTGACTTGTGAGGCCTAAAAAGTAGTCTGGCATACTGTAATAGAATGAAATGAGAAAAACTAGATCAAAAAAATTTTTCAAGGTTATCATACCTGGATTTTCCCCAAATCTTATTTTAAAAAGCTAAAAATCTAGAGATCCATGAAACTCAGAGAATGGCTAGGAATACTGGTACAAAAAGAAACATGCTAAGATGTTGAAGTCAAACTCCTAAAAGTCGAACCTGAAGAGAAGAATTGTAAAGCTAGTGAAAGGAGAAAAGATGCCATATATTAGAAAAAACTATTATATAGATGTCATAGCGGTTTTTAATCAGAAACAATAATGATTAGAAGAAAAAATAAACATGTTAAAGATGCTCAAAAGAAAACAACAACAACAAAACTCTTTTCAAATTAGTTTCTTAGCGGTACCATAATAAATTCCCCTGTAGTATGTGGCTTAAAACAACTGAAATGTATTGTCCAATAGTTTTACAAGTCCAAATCCAAAACAAAGACATCCATAGAGTTGATTCTTGTTATGGAATGTATCTAGATGTTCCTCCACAGCCTCATGTGCTCACAGGTGGGGCTTTTGGGACTGGCTGGAACATGGGTGTGTGATACAAGGTTTAAAGGTGCTCATTACCAGATTAGTCCACTGACTGGTTTAGCTTGGTTCTGGGAAGGCCCACTTGGGTGTGTGTGCCACCATCCAAAAGGCTGGCAGTCTGAATGAGATAAAAGGAGAGAAAGGCTTGCTGGGCCTTGTTGCCTTCTTGCCAGTCTTGCCATGGAACGTTTCTCCTCTGCTGTGCCACCCTGCTTTGGAGCCAGCTGAAATCTCTTTAAATTGTGAACTAATATAAATCTTTCCTCCTTTAACTTTTGGTGTCTGGTATTTTGTTCCAGTAGTATGAAAGGTAACAAAGACAATTTTCTTGGTGGTTATTAGAGATGAAGTATTCCATGCCTGCATCCTAATTTCTGGAGATCGCAGTAATCCTTGGCATTCCTTAGCTCATAGACACATTGCTTCATTTTCTGCCTCCATCTTCATGTAGTGTTCTCTCTATAATTGGCTCTAGCATTCTTCTCTTCAGGTAACAGTCACAACACATTAGCCTATCTTAAATATAGGATGACTTCATTTCAAGATTCCCAGCTAATTTCACATCTGCAAAGAAATTATTTACAAGTAAGATCATATTCTAAGTTTCCAGATGAGCATCAAGATGTGGTTGGGTTAGGAAGAATGCTTATCAACTCACTACAACTCCTAATTCTATACACAGGTAAAATTTTTCAAAGATGAGGAAAAATTAAAGATATTGTTACACAATGAAACATGAAATAATTTTTTGATAGCAGACTTACACTATGAGAAATAATAAAGGAAGTTCATCAGGCAGAATTAAAATTATATTACCTAAAAATTAGAACAACAAAAGAAAATAAAGATGGCGAAAAACAGTAAATATATGGGTTACTGTTAAAGACTTACTTTTTATTTTGCTATTTAATAGATAATTGGCTTCTTAAAAACACTTTTTTGTGGGGTTATTGTTGTATAAAAAATTAAAATGCCTGACAAAAATATTACATAAAGATTGAGAAATTCATGCAGCTTTAAAATTATTAATTTAAGTATACTGCAAGAAAATAAGAGTGCAAATTGTAATGCTTAAATTAAAAGCATAATAGGAGGTATAGTCAGAAATACCAATGATTCCTCAGAAGATTAATGAAGTTGACATACCGTACAATGACTTACAAAGAAAAAAATGAGAAACAATAAAAATTAGCAATGTCAAAAATAAGAGGACATCTTCCTAGAGATTGTAGTGATATTTGAAGATAACAAATACCATATAAATAGTAAAACTCTTACAGAAAATTAATAAATTATTTGAGAATTACTAAAGCTGACTCAAAAAGAAAAGACTCTGAATAGCCCTGATTCTCTGAAAGAAATAGAATTCATAAATAAAAAAATTTCCCCTAAGAAAATTCTCCTATCCCAATTCTATGAAGCTTTTTAAAAAGAAAATCAATACTAGATATAAACTCTTCAGAAAATAAATAGAGTGGAGAAAGTTTTCTAGCTATTTTATGAAACTAGAAAAAAAATTGGCTTATCAATTGTAAAGAAAATAATAAAACATTACTTGACTTATATACACTTAACAAAAATTGGAGACACATACTTTATGAATATAAATTTTAAAAGTGTTCATTAAAATAGCAAGTTTCTTACAGTAAGTTAAAAAAAATGGTACACTATGGCCAAGTGAGACTTATCTTTAGAATACAAGTTGGGTGTGACATTTGGAGATTAAGCAACATAGTACAACACTTAACAGAATAAACAATATGATCATCCCAAAAAAGCACTTTACAAATTCAGTATTAGTTCATTGAAAAGAATAAGAAATCTCCAGAAAACTACAAATACAAGGAAAGTTCCTGCATATGATGGACAACTATGAATAATCTACGTGGAGCACCACACTTTGTCATACTCGATAATGAAATATTGAACATTGTCCACTTGTGAGCAGGAACAGAGCAGTGACTGTCTGCACTCAATTGTTCTATACAGTGTCATTTGAATATCCTAGTTACTGCAGAAGGGAAGAATGCATATGTATATGGATTAAATACAAGGAAGCAAAATTCTATTCACATATGACATGATTACTCACCCAGAAATTCCCTACTAAAAGGAAAAAAGAGACTAACGAAACTAATAAGTGAATTTAGTAACATCTCTGGATAAAGATGAATTTACAAAAAAATATTGCATTACTATATTTGTGAAATAAACAATTGGAAAAATAAATTTGAATAATTTTCATATTGAATGTGATCAAAATATTCAATTGCAGAGATAAAATTGAGCAAAAACATTCAATACCTTCACAGAAGAAACAACATAAAGAGTATACCTAAAAAAATTATAGAATAATACTAAAACAAAATTAAAGTAACCATAGAGTTGTAAAATTTTCATGAATTAAAAGACTCATCTGTCAAAAAGTTTCAGTTTCCCCCAAATTAACTCATAGATCTAACTGCATCTGAACAAGTTCCCACAAGCTTATTTTTCATGTAGAAATCAACAATTTAATAACACAGTTTTTCATGGAAATGTGGAAAATACAGACTAGCCAAAACATTCTTGGAAAATAATAATAAATGTGGAGGACTCATACCACTTGATTTCAAGGATTACACCCGACTTGAACTGGATGTGGAGATTCAAGCATCTATCAACAAAAAATTGATGTTATATTATCTTTATACAATGGAATACTACTGAACAGTAAAAACAAATGAACCACTGATACATACTAGAGTATTGATAAATCACAAAAATATGTCGAGTGAAATAAGTCAGATAATAGAGTTCACAATGTATGATTTTATGTATATGAAATCCAAGCATAAACTAATCTATGAAGATGTAAATCAAAAGAACTGTGATAGAGGGAAGTAGAGTAGCACACAGGAAAACATTCAAGAGAGAGAAAATTCTGTATTTTGATATAGATGTTGGTGAATGCATACATGATTGTTAATATTCATATTTACTTATGCAATTTATGTCTATTTTTTAAAATTACACTGTTACATTCTTTACTATAAAAAAGAACTTGGAAAATTAAATATGTTATAGCCGAAACAAATATTTGACCAAAAATTGAAAGTATAATAAGAAAATATTAGCTCAGAAAGATAATGACATGATAAATAGACTATAGCAGGATGAGTTATCTACATTAACAAACCTCTGAGGGATTCTAATGCATGGTAATGTTTGAAAAACCCTGTATTAGAAATTTAAGAAGTCAGGGCTGGGGGTATAGCTCAGTGGCACAGTACTTGTTTGGCAAGTGCAAGGTACTGAGTTTGATTCCTGGTACCAAAAAAAAAAAAAAAAAAGAAAAAGAAAAAGAAGAAGAAGGAGGAGGAGGATGAAATAAGAAATGAAATTCATGAAATTTATCATCCGACTAATATGCAGTCCAGAGAGAGAAGAGAGATACTATTGTCAAAGACTGACACGAAAGTTCTTAAACTCATAAGTTTTCACACAAAAATAAGTTTCAAAATGAAAACCAATGATTTCTTTTAAAGTGCCTTAGTATTCCACCATCAAAATTATGAACACTGACAATAAAGGAAATGCATCTACTACCTTCTGGAAAGAAAAATCAGAAATATTACAACTGATTTTAGATAACAGTTTTGATTATCAGTATCAAGAAAACAACACTATACAACTTTAAGGGAAAATAATTTCTAATCTATGACTCTATGCCTTCACAACTGGGGGTGGGGGGAATCAGGCATGGGATAAAATACAGACATTTATATTCAGTTTCAGTCATTTTACTCTTTCTCAAGAAGTTATTGAAAGATATCCTCATGGACAAGGGAATAGGCTGACAGAATGGAAGCTATTAGACTAAAAAGCAAGAGACACCAAAAGAAAGGCACAGAAACTTCTCGGTATGATTCTGGAGAAAAGTTCCAGGATAAGTATCCCACTTATTCTGCAAAAAAGCCATGTAGGAGGCTTAGACATCAACTGATCCAGATTGTGGCATTAGGATAGACATTTCCGAAACGAGTTACTTGATGAGTTTGACAATGTGTTAATTTGTTTTTTAAAAATAAATTTGGAAAACTGAAAAATAGAGATTAAAAATACCAAGGGAATAAAGTAACTTGGCAATTGTCAGTTCTAGAGTGAAAATCCAAAATTATGAGAAAAAGGAAATGAGAACTGACTGCAGGGATAGACACAGGTGAGCCAACCCCCACATAGTGACAAATGGTAAGACAGATGTTGAGAGAGGAGCTGTACTGCACTAAGGCTATCGAGGTGACCATTAGCACATCAGGACCAAAATCAAGCATCTCGTCTGCATATATGATGCTCTTACCGACTGTGTGGGTGCTGCAGTGCCAATGAGATCAGCTTTTTGTGAGTGTATTGCCACTGACACTTTTGGGACTACAATAGAGCATATTAGCTCTTCCCCCTGCATGTATAGAACAAGCTTGCCTCAGGCTACAGTTTGTCTACTACATAATGGACAATATCTCTCATCAGTGTTACAAAAAATACTATAATGTGCTCAAAACAAACAAAGTTAATATTTGTTCAGTTGAGATGAATTCTATTTACTCTCATAAAAGTCAGTGACTATTAATGATATAATGAGATGGAAACCTAACTAGGTTTCATCAATCTAGACTCAATAAAGATTCTGAATTAAAGAGAATCAAGAAGAAACCAAAATTTCATCTTCAAGAGGGACCTCTTTATTTTTGTTTAGTATTTTACAAATCTCTTTTATAATCTTTTTCTCATTAAATCCCTACAAAGTCCCACAAAGTTCCATTATTATCCCCATTTTATACATGAGGAAATTGACACCCTAAAACACGACCTGCTCAAGGAAGAATTTAACACCAAGTACTTATAATCTCAGCCTTCTTTATTTTCTTGACAGCAGCCTCTTATATGGAGGCTCCTGTCCTTTAGCCTCTTTCTTCCCTGCCTACCCACCTAGCATTTCCAAATGTTAGAACTACTCTTCCCAACTAGAAGTCTTTCATGATCAACTGTTAATATCTCCTACCTAAATATTCACTGAAATTTGCCCTTCTGAAGTTTATTTTTTAAGAAAAAGTTGTCAAAGTTGTTTAAGGAGACCTCTTGGTAGTCTTAACAGTTTATTTCAGTTCTATTTTTGCTGTTTGAATGTATGAGGCTATGCAATTCTGTTTCCATTTCCATTTCACATATATTTTCCCTCACATAAGACAGACATAGTTGCCCCTACTTATGTGCATGATATCATAGTAAGTTTCCATAGCATGAATTATTAATTTTTATTTAACAGCTATTAATTGGGCATTAATTATATGTGAAGCATATTTCCACATTCAAGGAACATCACATTGTGCAAGATAAGTTCCTTGCTTTCATTAAAATTTACAGTCTCATTCAATCTAATTAAGTCTTCAAAGTAGGCCCATCTCTATGAAGGAGGTATTACTATTGATGCCATTTTACAAATTCAAAAACTGACAGAGGTGTAAAGTAATACAGGCTTAAAGTAGTATAGGTAATAAATAAATATTGTTGTTCAAATTCATGCACAGCTGTATCTGACTGAAAACCTTGTGCTTCTAGGCACTAATCTTCTATAGTCATCTCAAAAAGATGACTAAAATAACAGGATTGCCAGAAAATTTTAAAAGGGAAAACAAAGGTGAGACTACCCCAGGGTTAGTCTTGATAGTAATAGCTACTGTCTTACTAGATATTTTTTAGGATGTATCCACTATATATATTTAAATATTTAGCCCTTCAAGATAACCCGACAGGCCAAGTATTACAGTTGTTTTATCTGCAGAAGAGAAAACCAAGTTTCAGAGGGTCCAATAATTATCCTCCAAGTTACACAGAAGGAAACCAATAAAACAGGGTCTCATTGTAGTCCTCTCCAAGTCCATCCCTTTCATTATAAAGTACTGAGATACACTGTTGCATGGGTAAGATGTTCTGTTTTATAAAGAGGTCAAAAGTGTCATGGTGCAGACCCACTTCCTTCCCTCTGCTCCCACAAGGTATTTCTAATACAGTGCAGTTCATTTGAGAGGTGAGAAAGTATTGGCTTTGGAATCAGGAGACCCCTCCCTACCATCCATCTTGGTCCTGATATCAGCTAGGTTCAATCTATTTTCAAGTCATAATTCCCTCCTTGGACTTCCTCAGAAATTCTACCTGGTCATGAAGAAGCGAGGTGTGCATGAGGAGAAACTTTTAGACTAATGACCTATTGACTTCTAATGCTAATAATCACCAGCACCAGGAACTCCTCCTTCCTCAACTGGGACAGATACACAGAGATACCATATTATTCAGCTCCTTGGAAGGACACTGAGTGTGTGAGTAGAGAGTTCAGCATCTATATCAGAAGAGTAGACCCGAAACAAGAGAAGGCAAGAGGAAGGCAAGGGACGGGGATCCAGTCTGCTGGAGACAAACAGGGAGGAACCACGCATGGTAAGAAATGTGTGTATGGGATTGGATCGCTTTTCTTGATAAAGCTCTGTTAAAAAATGGCTTTAAGCCTGAACATAATAGCATGTGTACTGGCATTCTGGATTCTGGGTAGGTTTAAAGCAAAGAATATTTAACAAGCCCCCAAAAGTAATCTGTGCCTTGCCTGGCTGGATGGTTTCTGACGCAGAAATTACATGACCCACAAACTGCAACCAGTCAGGTAAGACAGCAAAAAGGCTATATAAGCTCCTTTGTATTGTGGCAAGAGGATTATTCCTCTGTTATATTTATTCAAACTCTTCCACTATACTTTCTATCCTTCCTCAGTGACTGGGGGCACGGGGTGGAGGCGGGCAATGAAAGAAGCAAGCTGAATCTGCCAACAGTCATGTTGTTCTGTTATGCTGTAGGGAGAATCTGAGTGTTTTTTTTTTTAATTCCAAAGGGACTTTCTGAGAGATACATATTGTGTTACAAAAGGATCTGTGAACTCTCCAAAGCACACATGCCAAAGAACTCAGATCCTTGTTTTCTAAATCGTGTAATAGAGTGCTTGACCCGCTCCAACCTTAAGGCCTGAATTCTTTCTAGTTGTGACATCTTGTAGGTCTATTAATACCTTGAAGTTCATTTATGTTAGAAAGCCTATAAGTAATAAGTTTCACTAAATGCCAAAATGTTCCATGGGGGAATCTTACTTATCTAATCTCAGATACATTAGAGAATATCAATTAAAAACAAGGATAGAAAATGGGATCCAAGAAATAACTATCTTGATATTAATTTTCCTTGCTTATCTGTCCAAAGCAGAGCTGTAGAAAACATGCTTTATTATGTTTTAGTTCATTAGTTTCTTTTATTTGGAGCTGGTACATATTTAGCTGAATAAAAACAAATATTGCTGTATTTACAACTAATAACATCCAGGGATGAGGCTTTATGATTGCTTGTTTGTTTCTGTTGTTTTTCAGCATTTAGAGTGACTGGAACAAAAGGAAAAGAACCAATTGAAAATGACTAACAGCATGGAAAGCAATCCTGAGATTGTGTTCTACCTAATTCAAAGCCTGAAGATTGGAAGAGTTATGCTTGCCTACAAAATAATGCATTGAAACAGTAGGAGCCCAGAACAGTACAATGGAAAAATGTGAAATCAGCCAGAGTGACTCCCCAGTAGGTGCTGGGGCTGAGATGAATTTAAACAAAGGATGTGAGAACTGAGTACTATTTTCTTGAGCCTCTGAAGTTTATGGTTTAACAGTAAAG
>RJWM01017570.1:0-42848 GCA_004363535.1 Dasyprocta punctata | reverse complement strand
TGCCTTCCCTGGGGGAGAGGGCATTAGACTCTTGGAGTTTCAGCTGATTTGTTGTGTAATTCTCTCTCCATTCCACTCTTACTTTCCTTTTCGATGAGAATGGACTGAGGCTGCCTGCCCAGTTGCTGTGGAGCTATAATAGAGCTGGTGGTATGTACCAAATTTGATTACTGCTGTCAACACCAGATTGAATAAGAAAGTGCATACTCCAGACAGATACTCGCACTGTAAATGGTCTATCGATTTTACAAGGACTAAAAATGAGGCCACCATGTAATCGAGCAGAAGGACAGATCTGAGAAGAGTGGGTTCTGACAGTACAGACGGGTGTGAAAAAGTGCCTTTTGTTAGGTATTTTTAGAAGAACCTTCAGGTAACTTTTGGTAAACCAGTGACTGTGTCTGATGTTCTTCCTTGTCAAGGACTTAGAGAAAGTCCAGGGCAGGCTTTGCACTTGTGTTTGGGCAGAGGTTTCCTCTTCCTGCCTAGAAGCTAGTTTAGAAATTATATTAGTTGATCCAGACCTTCTTGGTTCCTGAGCTATGATGACATTTCCACTTTGCTCGATTATGAATGTTTTAGAAATTTCCCACAATGGAAAGTTCTGTGTGACACCTGCAAGTTCAGCAGTCAGTTTCGTAGCCAGCGGTATGCCAAGAAATAACTAAAACAATGGGTTGTGTAGAGCAGCCTTGGGACATGAAAAATTCTTAGAAGATGGATGAATCATGCTATTAATACATGTTGAAAGGCCCGAGGCCTTACATTGGAAAATAAAGAAAAAAGTTTATTTTTTATTTTTATTTTTTATTATTTTTTTTGCGGCACCAGGGATTGAACTCACAACCTCACGGCTGTCAGACAGGCGCTTAAGTCACTGAGCCAAACTCCCAGCCCTGGTTTTTTGAGGCAGGGTTGCACTGTGTAGCTCAGGCCAGCCTTGTGCTCGAGTTGTAGCCCATGCGGGCCTTGAACTCACAATGTTCCTCCTACCTCAGCCTCCCGAGTGCTGGAATTAAAGTCGTGCGCCACCACGCCCAGCTAAAAGTTTAGTTTTTAAAGCTAATACTCATTTGATGATTTTTGTTGTCCTTCACATAGATTGTTGCTCTGTTTAGTTTTTGTTTTTAAGGAATTAAAAAGTTAAATCCTAAAGTTTTCAGAAAGAGGTGATTAGCATAATGGTCCATGAATTTCCTCAAACATGGTAAGGTCTTAAAAATTGATAATCCCTTTATCAAATTTTTGAAAAAAATTACTATTCTTCCTATATCATACTCTTAAGAGGGAAGGGGAAATTATTGTTATTATCTGAATCCGGACTTATTAGCTCTTTAAATCAAGTTAAATATTTGTAAGATTCTCAATCTTAATTCACATCTGGTCTAAAATTTCTTCCTAAAAATAATTAGGCACTCTGGGAGGCTGAAACAGGAGAATGGAAGGCTTGAGTGCAGCCTGGACATTAACTGACTTAACAAGATCCTGCCTTACAGGGGGCATCACAGTTCTTACACCACAGAGCTACAGTGATAAAGACAGCATGGTAGAGGCTGGGGATGTGACTCAGTGGCACAACACCTGCCTGGTAAGCACAAGGTTGTGAGTTCAATCCCTGGTACAAAAAATAAAACCAAGCCAAACAAAACAGCATGATACTGGCAAGAAAACAGGCCAGAGGATCAATGGAATGCATTAGAATACACGAAAACAACTCCAAACACAGTCAGCCACCTTATCTTTGATAAAGGGGCCAAATTACCTTCACTGAAAGATAGCCATTTATTAAAGATAAATGGTGATGGAAAACTTGCTTCCACATGCCATAGACTAAACCTAGACCCATATCTCTCACCATGCACTATACTAAAATGGAAATGGATCGAAGATCTAAATATTAAAATAGAGACACTAAATCTGCTGGAAGATAGAATAGGTAGAACTCTTGAAGACATTGATGTAGGCAAAGACTTTGTGAACAAAACTTTTAACTGCACAGAAAATATCACAAAGAATCAACATTTGAGATCTCATCTCACTATTTTTTTAAATTTTATTTTAAAAATAAAAACCCCCACAAAATTTCAAAACAAGATAATAGGCAAGTAACAGTGGTTAATACATTGTATATCGTTATCTTTAGTTACTCATTGTACAGGATATAAGCTTTTAATTGTCCAAACAATATTAGCACAAACCTTTCTTTGAAATGAACTAAGCAGATCTCATCTTGTTAAAAAGCCTTTGCACAGAAAAAGAAATCACCAACAGTGAAGGTACAACCCGCAGTGTAGGAAAAAAATTTTGCCAACTGTTCCTCAGACAAAGAACTAGTAATCTAAAATATATGAAGAACGCAAAAAAAATTGTACTCTCCCAAATTTAAAGACCTGGTCAAAAAAAGGCATCTGAGATTAATAGACATTTCTCAGATGAAGAAGCAGAAACAGCAAATGAATATATGAAAAAACATTCAACATCACTGATCATTTGAGAGATGCAAATTAAAACAACACCAAGATTCCATCTCACACCATAAGCAATGGCTGTTATCAAGAAATCAACCAATAACAAATGCTAGTGGGGCTATGGGGAAAAAGAAACCCTTCTCTGCTGTGGGCCGGAGTGCAGACTGGTTCCAACCACTGTGGAAATCAGTGTGGGGATTGCTCAAAAAAACTAAAAGTAGAGGTTCCATTTGGCTCAGGTATTCTCCTTTTTGGTATGTTCCAGAGAGAATGAAAAGCAGCATGCCACAGTGATATATACATATCCATGTTTATAGCAGTACAGTTTATAATAACGAAATCTTGGAAGCAGCCCAGCTGCCTATCAACTGATGATAGGATTAAGAAGATGTGACTTTCTTTATACCATGGGGTATTTACTCTGCCATAAAGAAGGACAAACATTTCTAAGTAAATGGGTGCACCTTGAGACCATACTCTTAAGTGAAATAAGTTGGACACGTGTAAATGTTGCATGGTTTCTCTGCTGTGAGAAACCAGAAGTATAAATAAGGACCAACATGGATGATAGGTATTGGGAAGTAGGAAGAAAATGTTCAAATGAGAAGAGGAATGGGGGTAGGGTGGGGTGAGAGAGGAAGGGAGGAAGGGAAAAGAAAAAGTGAGGAAAGAAGAAAAAAATGGAAGCTAAGCTTTTTGTAAATAAGGAGGGGAAGAAGGGTTGAAGGGAGGAGATGGAAAGGGGAAAAATAATCAAGAAAAATCCGGTACAAGTTCAAATTCATATGATGAATGTGATCATTATGTATACCTAAAATGTACCAATAAAATTAATTTAAAAATAAGATCCTGCCTTAAAATAAAAAAAAAAAAAGAAAAAAGACCGGGCTGGGCAGTAGCTCAGTGTGAAGGCCCTGGGTTGAATCCTCAGTACTGCAACAAACAAACAAACAAACAGCCTGGGTAAGAAGAATGGATTTGTAAATTACTGAAATGTTGTATTTACTGTTAGAACGTTATTTTCTTACCAGATTTTAGAAGCAACCCTGTAGTAGCAGAAGGAGGCTGTGCTTCTTCAGCAGCCTCTTACTGGAGATATAAACTCAAATGCCACCAAGTATTCAGAAGGTGGGAACCCATGTAGCAGCACCGGTTGAATGCTGGGATTCTTTGATAATTGTTGAGGAAGAACCCCCATCACACATGGACCACTCAGGATCCTGCTTCAGCACTGTAGTCAGTATTCATTCTGATTAAGTCTTGTATTTTATGAACTTAGCTTTGCCTGTGGGAATGGGGATAGTTTGGCCTACTGATTAAAAACGGGGCTTTGCTAACTGGCCATCCAGGAAATGCCAATGAAACCACAGTGAGATTTCACTTCATCCTATCTAGGTTGCCTGTAGTAAAAAGATGGATAATAACAAGTGTTGGAGAGAATGCAGAGAAATTGGAATGGTCAAAAACCACCGGTGAGAATGTAAATGCTGCAGTCTATTGGAAATTTCTCAAAAGATTAACCATATAATGTGACCTAGCAGACTGCTGTTGGAAATGAAAATGTGTGTCCAAATAAAAAAACTTGGTTACAAATGTTCAAAGCAGAAATAATCATAATAGGGACAAAGTGGGAACTGTCCCAGTATCCCTGAACTGATGACTGTGTGAGTGAGATATGGTTTATCTATGCAGTGGAATATTATCTAACCATAAGAAATGAGATACAGATACGTGCTACAACATGGAATCTTGAAAACATGCCAAGTGAAAGAAGCCAGAGCAGTCCATATTAAGATTTCGTTTACATGAAATGTCCAGGACAGGCAAATCTGTGGAGATCAGAAGTAGATTTCAGTGGCTGCCGTGGGCCAGGGTTGGGGAGAGCACACAGAGAGTGCTTTTTGGGGGTGATGAAGCAGGTCCTGCAATTGATTTCGGTCATGATCACACAATTCTGTGAAAGTTCTGATGATCATCCAATCATGCATTATGAATGGGTAAATTGCACATGATTTGAATTATGTATCAACATGCCTGTTACTCATTTTTTGGGCTTTGTGTGGCATACGTTGTGTCTTGCTTTTCCCTGTTTCCTTACAGCAAGCCTAGGAGAGGGCTGAGATGAGTGTCCCAGTTCACACCTGCAGAGAGGGAGGCTTACAGAGAATATTCTGCCGTTCATACAGTTTCTAGTCAGCCTTCTCTTTCCGGTGCCTCAGCCAGTAGCAGGGAGAGAGACGCCTTTTTATCCAAACCTGTGTGTATCCCGATAGAGGTACATACTCTATGACAATCTTCGCAATAAGGAGAGAATTTCCATTTCAAAGCAGGAAAGAAAAAGTAATTCAATAAGACTTAAGAGAGCAGGTGTGAGAAAATGCATCCTAATTTTCTTTGCTTTTTTGCTCGTGTGTGGCCACCATGTACATAAATGATAGCAAGAGGAAGGCAAACAGCCTAAATAGAGTAATCTGGAAATTATGAGTCAAAATGGTTGCATCTTATCTTATAAGTCTGTGTGATTAAGTTTTTTTTTTTCCATAATAGCAATTTCTAAGGGATTAAAAAGAAATCCTGTTGAGTTTTATTTCCTCAAGGCCTATACAGATATTAAAATGAAATAATAAGTGCAATTTATTCTTTGAAGTATAGTTAATATGTAACCAAACTCTTTGCCCAGTTGCGTTCCCAGGGCAAACACCTCTGCTGGCACACACACGGAGTGTGCCCCTTGACTTCTGATGCAGTCACACAGGAAGGAAAGTGGTCTCTCCACAGTACGTCAGAAGCATTTGAAGGCTCTTCCTTGTGACTGTTAAAAACAAAACAAAAAAAACTACCTAAAGAGATTTCACTGGCTGCAAAGTGGAACTTCCTGTCTGGTATTGAGGGGAGGTTGGGTTAGGTTTAGTCAGATCCTCTTGTGGGAAAAATAAAAGGCACCAAAAGAAAAAAAAAAAAAAGGCACAGGACGTCCCAGTGTGCAGTTCGCAGGCCTCTTTTGTTGTTCACTTCCTCTGCATCTTTGTCCTCATCATTTTAGCAGCTGTAGGTGATGAGTGGCCACGCAGCCACCACCTTGCACTGGAGAAAGTGCAGATTGGATTTCCCCGGGCAGGCGACTCTCCAGGCTTGCAAGCGATTGCCGGGTAAGTTTGTCAGCTTGCAGGACATGCGGCAGACTGGGGCGTTAGGGATGGCAGAGCCCTGTCCTAAGGCCGGGCCTGGCGGGTGTGACAGGCAGGGACAGCCTGCTCTCTCTGACGCTACATCTGCTGTGGCCCTTGCCAGCTCCGGGCCAGCTGGTCGGCTTCAGTTTGCTCTCGGGAAGGTGATAACTTGCTGGTGTCGATGGCATCTTTGGGAAAAGTGCACCGAAGCCACAAATGCATTGGGACAGATGTGGTTCACTGTTGTCGCAGTAGCTTAGGTTGTGTGAGCCACTTACTGTCAGGTAGAGAGAGAAGAAAATTTCCGTGGTGTATTGAACACAGACAGGCCACATTCCATACTGTATTCGGGTTACTCTGTTGACTGAAACGCTGTTTTACTTTTATATAAAATGTAATGTTTAGAGGTGAGAAAGGGAAGAGTCAGATATTTATACTTTTGGGAGTGATATAAATGAGTGTTTTGAAACACGCAGGCTTGTCCTGGAGAACTGTGTGGGGTGGTGCTGTGCTGGGTGGCTGAATTTTTCTGATCAGCTGGGACATCTGTATCTTGTTGAGCTTGTGGAAGTAGGAGCTGGCTCTGGTCATGTGAGCACCATGAAATGATGTGTTTTGTCTGACCACACATTCATGAATGAATTGTTAATATGGAAAAACCTTGGGGCTACGTAGGGTTTCAAAAAATGTTTTTCCCTTTAGAGTCACTCTTTCCCTCTCAGTGTTTTCCTTCCTAGCTTCATATGAATGAGGTACCAAGTGCTTACTCTCAGTATCCTTGATCTGAGAGCAAAGTGAAACTGCAATGAATGAAAAAGCCTCTATTTTCTTAGTGAATTTGGTTTCCAGGCCGAGTGGCGTAGGATATCAGTGTGTTACAGTTCTTTTCATTGGCTCTTACTTTGCTCTCTTGTTGAGTAATGGTGGCCCCAGCACAACACCAAAATACTTTTCAGGGACTTGAATTAAACTTCAGGCATAAAAGCAGCCCTTGCAAACACCATTGCCTTCACAGGTATTTTTGGATTTTGCCTCTTTCTCTGCCTGACCTGAATCATCTCTTAGTTCACTTGTCTTCTTCTGACTGTCTTTATTACAGAGGGCCTGGGGTTGCTGTAGTGATTGAAATCAGAAGATAATTAGAAGAGAAATACAGACAAATCTTTAAATAGTAAGTGAATTAAGTGAGCAGGCTACGGCTTTAAATGTATTTAAGTGCTGTACTGGTCGAGTTCTGGTCTATTTCAATAGCATTCTTTCCTGCCCTCTGGCCGATCAAAAGGTTTTAGGAAATAGAAGACTTTTTTTTTTTTTAAATAAGAAATATCTCAGGGTATGTTATTTTAATAAAAATAGAAAACCAGTGTGTACATGATTTCAAATTCCACAGGGACCTAGCATCTCTCTCATCAGTTGTTACTGAGCTGAAGTTTTCCTTGTTTCTGTAGTGTGGATTTCTTCAGTGAGCTTGTGAGAAGTAAAGACATAAAAATTATTGTGAAAGTTAACATTTTCACAGACAATTAGCAGTATTCTATCTGAGAGAGACCAGAGTTTAAAAAAAAAGAGAGAGAGAGTCCCAAGATGAAAAACTTGTTTGGAGGCATTCCAGGGCATCTACGTACCTGTCAGTAGCCAGATGATTTATGTGTGGAAGTTTCCCTGCTCAGGAAACCACTTCTGGGAGGCCCTGCTTTTCTGGCCTGCCTTCCTGCTTTAGGTGGCTGACGGGACTGATGTTCATGTCGGCCACTTCCGTTTTAGATAGATGGATTAAAGGATTCATGACCTTGGCTGCCCCATAGAATCACCAGGTTCCTGAAAATCTCCCGCTCTGGGTTCTGTTGAAGTTGGACTGAGGCCTTGACTTGGGAAAGCATCCAAGGGTGTCTCATGGGGAGTCTTGTGTTGGAGGGGCACAAGAGGGTCCTCTTTGTTCCCAGTGGCCTGAGCTCCACGAGGAGAGGACCCCCTCTTTGTGCCTGGCAGGCAGGGAAGGCTCAGCATCTACTGTGGAACGAATGTATGAATTCGTTGTGGGTAATGGGAGGATTGGACAAAGGCTTAGCTTGGGGTCTGTGCTGGTTGGGAGAATGGGGTGTTGTGGCCTGGGCAGAAGGTCTAAGGCAAGGTCCTTGTGAGTGTCCTTGTGAGACAAGGCAGGCTGAGAACTTTGGGTGTAAGAATTTCATCAGAAATGTGTGTGCGCATGTGCTTGTGGAGGCGTTGCCGTGAGGTCCTCCTGAGCCCCTGCTGAGTCACAAGACCCTCAATTCTCTTGTCTTCACACCCCGGGGTTGCTGAGGCCGTCTCCCATACTCCATTCTTCTGTCCATTTCGTCAACATCTAGGGAAGCCCGTTTCATGCCTTACTCAGGGGAGGGGCTCAGGGTACAAAAATTCAGGTGTTGTTCTTGCCCTGGGACAGATGATGTGGGGAGGCTCATCCAAGGTCTGGTGGTGGCTGAAAGAAGGGAGTGTGATCATATTTGCCCGACCCTTAGGTGACGATGTGTGATTAAAGGTACCCAGAATTCCCAAAGGTGAGAATGCAGTCCGGCTCATCCGAGGAAATCCTTTAGGCGGTGTGAGGTTTTTGCTGATCTTTGTGTCTGTCGAGAACATGAGTTTGTGGTTGGGAAGACCAGATAGAATGTAATTCACAGAGGTGTGAAGATGAGAATCATTCAAGTGGGAGAAGGGTGGAGAGAATGACTTGTTTGAAGCAAAAGAGTTTTGGGAATGCTGTGATACTGAACAGCACTTCAAGAGATGAGGCTTGCCTCTCCCCACCATCCCTGCTACCAGCTGTGTGAGTCATGGTTCTGAGACCCTCAGTGAGTAGGAGTGGCTAGGGGTTTGTGGTTTGGAGTCACCAAGTAATGTGTTTTCAAATATTTTGCAAGCTATGGTAATAGCTGTAGGTAAATGAAAGGAAAAATTTCAGTTGGGTGTGGCAGCACATGCCTGTAATCCTAGCACTCTGGGAGGCTGAGCCAAGAGGATCTTAAATTCCAGCTTGGCCAGGGCAATTGAGCAATTTTGCAAGACCTGACCTAAAATAAAACATTTAAAAAAGGGCTAGGCATTTAGCTCAGTTGGAGGCCCTGGATTCAATCCTTAGTACTGGGGTGGGGGTACATTCTACAAAAAATATAAAAATCTAGTCAGTTGACAATGAAGTTTGCCTGGTAGATAGGTAGGTAGAGTCCAGGAATAGGAAATTGTTTTAGTCACTGCTCTTGTTGCTGAGACAAAATACCCAACACTCACAAGATAAAAGAGGAAAGGTTTATTTAGCTCACAGTTTGTCGAGGTTTTAGTCCATAGTTGGCTGGCTCTAAGCAGGGTGGCATGACAGATGGGCGTGACAGAGGAGAAACAGTCCATGGCATAGCAGGCAGAAGGCAGCAAAGTAGCAAACAGCAAGCCTCCCTCTCCCTTTTATTCCATCCAGTCTACCAGCCTTTTTGATGATGCCACACATACCCAGGGTGGGCCTTTCCATTATCCACAGTCAGAACTACACTAAAGCAATCGGTAGACTAATGTAGTACCAGACACCCTTAATCTCATCATCACACATCTAGCCAGCTTTAAAAAGCTCCACCTATGAGCACACGAGACCTTGGGGGAAATCAAATATTTTGCTCATGGTGCAATTTAAAGGTATTTAAACTGTGCACTTCACAGTCTTTCTGGTGTATTTTTCCTTGGCGTGACTTAAAAGGCTTGCCCATGCGACTGGTCTTGGATCCATTCATGTTTTCACTGTGGTTCTCTGGCCCCTCTTCATAGAGTACCAGGTGCTTCCGCCCCTGATCCGAGAGTCAGATGCAATCTGGGCACAGGGGCTCCCTCACTCCTGCCCCAATATTTTGACCTTAATTTGAACAGTCCAGTGATCCGGCAACTCGAGTATTTTTTTCCCACCACAGTATGGTCGGACTTTCGTTGTTTGGCAGAGGAAGATGAGTCATAGCCTAGTTTTGCAATTGTATTGCAGTGAAATGTTAGTGTAGGACTGCAGGGACACAGGACTGCAGGGATACAGGTCAAGCTTGCGGTTTACACCAGAGTATTGAAATGCAGATTGTGTACTGGGCAAGGACTAGAGTCTGTCATCCTTGACTCAGGAATTGCTCTCAAATTGAAGGAGCATTTTATTGAAATATACTTTACACCCCAAGTCTAATTTTTAGCAGTGTACTTAAAATATTTTAAAAAATGCTTTAAGTAAATCAGAATCACAAAAATTCAATGCAGAATGAAAATTATGCAAAACAGAAAACTGTCATTCTGTTACTGGATTCTGGAATTCTGTAGACCCTTTCTAGGTCCTTGGTGTCCTGAACAAAGAATTGAACAAGATATGTGAAAAAAGTAGTGTGGTTTTACATGCGCTAAGGGTAGGAGAAGAAGTGTGCTCTATGGAGAGCTGGCTACCTGGAGAGCTCATGGAGGCCACAAGGTTAATGGCTGAGTTCTTCAGGCAGCTGTTAAGTCTAGGTTGTGTTATCAGAAATCTGCTTGATTTTGCACCATAAAAATGAAAGCCTTTTTCTGCACATCTCCTGGATTGCTGTGATTGATGGGTATGCCCTCTTGCCCAGCCTGATGGCCACTCCTTCATCTCTTGCCTCCGTCTCGTGTATGATTTTTCCCTCATAACATTGTTTATAACTTTGTCCCGCTACATTTTTTCCCCTGTGGATACAAAAAAGTTTTGTGTCTAAGTTCCCACAAGCAGTTTTTCTTTGTGAACCAAAATTGAAAGCATTTTGTATTAGTGATTAATATCCCATTTTATAAAGAAACCTGGTGTCATACAACTGTAATCCCAGCACTTAGGAGACTGAGGCAGTAGAATTGCCATGAGTTTGAGGCCAGCTTGGGGTACGTAGTAAGACCGTGTCTCAAAAACAACAAACAAACAAACAAACAAACAAACAAACCAAACTGAAAATACTCATGTACATATGTGGTAGTTCATGTTTACTGTTAAATTGCCATCCACAAAGGCTGGAGAGATGAAAACTAACAGATTAATGTTTGAACTTTTTTTTTTTTGGTGAGTTTGAACTCAGATGTTCATTGGCTCTTTAGACAAATTTTTTACTGAATCGACTTTTTATAGTTTGCCCATTTTCTTCTGCTGTTTGCATCTCTGACTTTCAAACTGTTAATGATTCCAAAGGAAATTATTACAAAAAATGGCTGCTTTTGATGAATTATTTGCATTTCTTTTGAGTTTTAAGATGAGTAACTTGTAACTTAAAAGATAGATATTCTTTCCTGATCTCTGGGAGAGAGGCTTGTGTCTTTGAATTTAGAGTTCACATTTTCTTTCTGTTTTCTGGCTAATGTGGAGACTGCCATTCTTTAAAACTGTGTTGAGACTAGTAATTATGTAGGTGTCCTCACTATTTTATTACATTATTCATACACTGATAAGTTATTTTAATATGCATGGTAAACCTAGAATTATTTAGAGAAAAATCCACTTTCTATGTTTTTTATGGAACATGTTAGAGTTAGCAGAAAGAGACTTTGGAATTAAAATTAAAACCCAGCTGTGCTGCAACTGAGCCTTGGTTTCCTTAATTGCAGAATGGAGCTAATGAGCCTGATGTGAGTGTTTAAAAGTTCATGTAAATAAGGGATGTGGTGGCGCACGCCTTTAATCCCAGGATTTGGGAGGCTGAGGCAGAAGGATCCTTGTGTGTTTGAGACCAGCCTGGGCTACAAAGTGAGTTCAAGGCAGCCTGAACTGCATAATGAGACTGTGTCTCAAAAAATAGGGTCTGGAATTTAGCTCAGTGGCATAAACGTTTGCCTGGCAGGCATGAAGTTGCAAGTTCGATCCCCAGTACCAAAAAACAAAACAAAACAAAACAAAACAAAACAAAACACCCCCCAACCAACCAAACAAAAAAAACCCCAAAACCCCCCAACAGTTTGTGTTTATAAAATAACTTGCATGTGACATGGCCAAATTGAGGGAAAGACTATAGTAAGTGGTGACCATTTATGGTAATAGAGCGTTTCAAGATAACACAGAAATAAGTAAACTTAGGTACTAAATGAAGGCAGGACATTTAAATGGGCTCCCTATGTACTATTATACAGTTTGCCCTCATCCTTCAGAGCAGATCTGTTAGTGATTTTTCACATCAAAGCTTTGATGCTGTAATCCTAGACAGGGCTCCTTTAACCACAGATCCCACAGCCGAAAGTAGAGAGCCATGCGGGACACCAGTGGCCTGCAGTTGCTTGGAGGAGAGATTGGTGGCCCAGTGCCCAAAATGTTTTGCTTGTTTCAACATTCACTTGCATTTGTTCAGAAAGGTTTTTACTCTTTTTAAGCAAGCAAGGCCAGCAAAGAGAAAGGGCACACGACCTCCCCAATAGCCAGCTAGCTGTGTGCTGGTGATGGCCTATTTACCTTTCTGTGCCTTATATAAAAAGCTTTATTTAGTCTACAGAGAGAGTTATTGCTCCAAATTGAGGAGAACTGTCATAGTAGTCAGGGAACATGATAAATATCAGTTGAACGCTGCTAATCCAGGTACTTGGAGAGGCCGGTGACAAGGCTTGGGAGGCAGGCACCTCACGCACATTCTTGTAGGGCGCTTGCATATCCTCCTGGAAATGTCCAGTCAGACAGCAGTGGGCTCTGTGCTCTGCGAAGCAGCTCCCCACATCACTCCCACACTGACCCCCTTCCCTTGGGACACCCAGCTCCTTGCTGGGAATTGCTACCAGCATTATCTCTTGGCTTCTGACCTAGTTTCTTGTTGACTTTGGGATTGTCTGGCTTCAGTTTCTGTTGGGACTCCTCAGCAGTAACCCCCTTTTCTGGTGTTAGAGGCTCCTAGTTTGTGTTTTGTAGAAGAAACTCATTTCTCCCCAAAGATTCCTTTTTTTTCTGTGATAACCCCAGCCCCCTCCTATCAGCTAGCATCTATCAATATCCTGAGAACTGTTTTGTTGCTAGAATTTATTATCTATCTATCTATCTATCTATCTATCTACATTTTAATTTGTTTACTTTGTTTTGGTCACAGTGGTTTGAGGGACATTTGGGGATAGATGAGAAAAATAAATCTTGAGCTGAAAAAAAAAAGCCATTCTAGTTTCTCTGTTCATGTGAGTTTTTAAAAATAAAAATCACATTTTATCTTTGCTTGTATGCATTAAAAAAATCATGGTGTATTTCATTGTGATAGATTTTTAAACTGGAAGGTGGTGGGTATTCTGCAGTTGGGCTGAGGGAACAGTTCTCATTTATTCTTTCATGTCCCACTGGCCATTCTTTACCTCCTGCCTACTTCTGCTGTTACAGATGAATTTTGTATTTTATGATGAGAATTTATTTTGTGGCTAAATGAAGTGTGCACTAAAAAAAAGTCTTTGTGATTATGTTCAGTGTCTTCACTGAATTGGTTGCTGGGCTGTAAACTGGAAAATTTGTGTAAGCAGTGAAATCTAAATAAAAATAGAAAGTGTTGCAGTAAATCTGCATCTGCATTAGTGAAATAAATTGACATCCCTATCCTAAGATCTGGAAGACAATCCATAAATAATATTTGCCTGGTGTTTTGTGATGAATAATTTCTACCATATTGGGTTTACATTGGGAAAAATGGAAACATTGGTGTCCCTGTAAATTTGTAAATTTTCTCCTCTATATATGTGTTTTGAGTAGCGCTCTGTTGTCTGTCAACCTCAATGATGCTACACATGTCTGAGTATTAGAAGTAAGAGCAACAACAACAAAATGCAGTGACCCAAAATGAATGATTCATTAGTCAGTGGAAGTGCCAGAGTATCTTAAATCTAGTTGCAAATGTGATGATTCTACTTCTGGTGGCCCAAGGCCGCTGTGTGTGCCCCCGGACCGTGCACACACCTTACCAGGGACTTTGACCGCAGACATGCAGTGCAGGCTCATCGAGGAAGTGCCTTTGGTCCTAATTTTGTGACTGTTATTTCTCATTCGGGTATCTGTTTGTAGATCTATTGTTAGGTAAATTAGAAAGGTTATGGAAATGAGTGCTGCTACAAATGGAAGAGATGTTCCTGCTCACATCCTGTAGGGAAGATGAACAAATGAAGAGCAGCCTGGGTCAACAGGGCAGTGTCTTTTGCTACTCAAGTAGGCTAAAATTGGAACCATAATTAGCATGTGAAAAAGCCCTTCCACTGAAATGATTATGCCAGTTATAGGAGGCAGATTGGCTCTTCTAGGCTGTAGCTCCCAATCAGGCTCTAGAATCCTGTATATATGTTTCATATTTTGTCAGATCCAACTGGTTTAAACAAAGCCCCTTTCCCTGGACCTGGAGTGCACTGAGTTAGGCACATCTGTGCGGCTGTGGTCCTGCTGCTTGGGCTGGTTCTCTGAGCCGGGGTTTAGTGACTTTGAGAAGCACTGTAAATGTGGTTGGTGGTGAGCAGTTGGAAGCAGGGTGAGTCCTGATGGGCTCTGCTGTCAGATCATCAATAGTTCAATGCTATAGTCAAGTACACCTTGTCCTGGAATTATTTTCTGACCTCCAAGGATGCGTTTCTCTTCTCTCTGTTCCCATGGTTTCCCTGCCAGCATCAATTCCAGAGGTCTGTGTTACTCACAGTCTGATCCATCTCTGCAGGGTGAGGCCTGGAAACTCACATTTTAGTTAGCTTTCCAAATGGTCACTGTGCGTGTTTGATTACCTCTGCTTTAGACCATGAGCTTGAAGACAGAGCTGTTTCTTACTTGAATTTGAGTTCTCAGACCTGCCTGAACACCTGGCACATTTGGTTGCTAAAATATTTTTGTCCAGTGAGTGAGATGGAATTCCAAATCAGAAATGTGTCAAAGTAGGAGAGCTGTGAGGTTCAGTTGCCTGATCAAAAGCTGCCTGGATGATTCTAGATCATTTATCTTTATGCTTTTGTCAGTAGTATGCAAAATTGAAAATTCAGTATGGTTATACCAGAGTGATTTTTAAATACTTTGGCCAAGAAAATCTACTGTAACTTCATTCTTTGCATTTTGATTATTTCTGAAATAAATTTTCAGAGTAGTTTTGCATTTATGGAAAAGTTGCAAAGATGGCACTGAGAGTTCTGGTTTGCCCTGTATCCAGGGTCTCCCAGCCCCTGCACCCTAGTTATGTTTGCTGCAGTCAATGAGCCAAGGTTGATATATTACGATTTATAAACGTGATATTATTAATAACATTAACTCAGAGGCCTCCTTAAGAGTTACTGTTGGAAGTTTGTAGATTTAGCTGGGCCTTAAGCGCATGTGCCTATAATTGCAGCACTCTGGGAGGCTGAGACAGGAGGACTGAAAGTTTGAGGCCACCTGAGCAGCTCAGCGATTAAGCAAGACCTTTTCTTGCTAAACTACAAACTGTAAAAAGTTTGGGGATGTAGCACAGTGCAGAGGGCCTGGTTTCAATGTCTAGCACTACATCCCCGCCAAAAAAAGTTTGTAGGTTTGTAAATGAAAGAATTTTTTAAATTTAAATCAAGTTTTGAGTTTGACTTCTTTTGAAGTGTGAGTTCAGACTGAGAACTTCTGAATTCTTACCTACAGTCATAGTTGTAAAGATATCCACAAAACAAGTAGACTAATCTTGTGATAAATAGATTCTGAAACAGGTGTTTCCAATGTTACTTGCCTTCCTGAACCTGGAGAAAGGAAAGGTTATTTCAAAGGCTAATGTTTGGCTAATATACTTGAAGTGTTCCTTATTAATGAAAATAAGTACTTATTGACATGACAGGTTTCATTAGACATGATACTTATTTTAATTATAGTATCTTCAAGTAGAGGGTAATATTTCGAAATAGTTAAGAGGTACGTGTGTCATGGGTCGCAGCCAATCAGATTGAAGACCAAATAATCAGAAGGATGCCAGGTGGCAAATATAGGTCCTATTAATATCTAAAATGCCCTAGAAATGTCTCCAGAAATCACACAATGTCTCCCAGTTGAGAACCCCTGATATAGAATGGTTATAATAGACTGTCATGACACTCGAAAGTGCTCTATAAATATTTTTGCTATTACTGTCATTGGTATCTTCATTTATTTCAGCTATTTATTTCTGATAAGTTTAAAACATACATGTTAAGACACACCAGGATTGTATTGTACCCAGGTACCTAGTTTTGGTAAGGTTGCATTCTGCAGATCAGTGCAGACACAGACTCTGTGGTGGGAGGAAATGTAAGCTCTGTCCCAGGTTCGTTTTCAGTGTTCTTCGCTGCCCCTCATCTGCCATCTTCCCTGCTGACACCCCAGCCTGTTGAAACCGGATGCTGGGGGGAGGACAGAGAAGTGTGGAATTTGGAATTGGAGACGGAGGTTGTAGGGCTCCCCGACATCCATTGCCCCTGCTTCTGGTTTCTTGGGACTCAGCAAGGGTAGGAGGCTGTATTTTGGCTCATGCCAGATCCCCCTCATTTCCCACGATGATATCTTTTTAGCATCCTGATCCCTGTGATTTGTTTAGTTAATCTGAGCTTCAGGGATCTGGGAAGCTCACAGCGTTTTGTTTTCTGTGACTTCATTGTGTAATGTATGCTCTGAGTAGGTAAGACTTTACCATAAATGTTGAAGCCCAACAATTTAATATCTACAGACAGTGTTTGTCCTGGTTAATGTTCTAGAAACAGATGCTGACATTAGTTAAATAGTCCTTCTGCTATGTATTCTGAGGTATCCATTTTCCTATGAACAGAATGAAATTTTTTAAACCTCAAATCCATGAGAACAGAATAACCAATGGATTTGAGAATCAGATGAAAATTCCCCATATTAGAACCACTGATCTCGGAACTTTCTCTGAAAACTTTGACAACCTTGTGTTTTTCTCCTTTAAATTTACTTGGTTATTCCTAGCAAATATTCATTTGCTAATATTGGTTTATTATGAAAATAATGACTTAAAATGAGATCCTATTGGTTAAGCTATTGTTTAGTCTACTCAGATAAATTAGTGAATTTAGTTTGAAAGGCAGATTTTACATCTCTGTATTGGTTAGCTTTTTTATTCTCAGGACAAAATATCTGACTTATACAACTTAAAGGAGAAAAGGCTTATTTTGGCTTATGGTTTGGAAGTTTCAGTCCATGGTTGACTGGCTCCAAGTCAGAAACATCGTGGTAGAAGGACATGGCAGAGGAAGTTGGCTCAATCATAGCACTTGGGAAGTATGTAAAGAGTAGAGGACGTGCCAGAGAGGAAGGGGCCAGGGACCAGATATAGTCCCCAAGGTCATGCCCTGATGACCCACCCAAACACACCCAGAAGTGTGCTTTGTTAATCTCCTAGCACTCTTTCAAGCCAGTCAAGTTGAGAAGATGAACTGTCATAATCCCATGTAGCAGTTATGATCAGCTCTGATATAGGGTGAGAAGGGTAGGACCCCGTCCTTCTCTTACTTCCGTCTCGTTCCTAGTGTTTATAATATTTTGAGTCAAACATTTCGGCTTTGGAGCCAGTCTGCCTGAGTTTCATTTCAGCTATTTCTACTTACTCTGTAGTACCTGAGCAAATTGTATAATTTTCATTACCTGTGACCATTGCCAGTAAGTGGGGACACTAAAAGCATCCATATGGTCTGTATATTGTGAGGATTTGATTGTATAGTAATCCATATGGGAAGCACTAAATAAATAAGCCTTTTCTCTTTTAAGTTGTTTTTGTACTGGGAATCAAACTCAGAACCTCATGCTTGCCAGACAGTCACTTATTCCACTGAGCTATATCCCCGGTGTAACTTACTTCTTATTGTCCCATGTAGTCTCTATATTTATACTTAATAATCGTAATTATGTATTTCTAATTTTTGTTCTTCTGCTTTATAGTTATATGATTTCATGGACATTTTCCGTATTTTCAGTAAAATCTACTAGCTATGTAATTTATTTAACTTTTTTGGGGTTTTGGTTATAATTTACTTAAATATTTTCTTGATTTTTAGTATTCAGTTTATTTCTAGTTTTTCAATATTATGGATGAGAAATTATCCCTACAGATCTGTAAAATGGGTGTAATACAAATGCCATAAGGTTGCTGTGTGAAGATTACCTAAGTGAATAGATAGAAATTACATTCTACTGACTGATAACGTTACTAGTGCTGTTACTGCTGCTCTTCTCAGTCATGACACTTTTGCCACTTGGCCTGTTATTGTTCGTTGTGGGAGCTTCCTGTGCATGGTGCGTGGGTGACCGCCAACATCCCACGGTCTACCCACGGGTGCTGCCAGCGGGTGGCGGACTGATACGTCTCCCTCTTACCTGCTGTCTCCCAGGGGCAGGAGGGCTCTGGTTGAGAATCCCTGACGTAGGCCGCTTTAACAGTCTGGCACTGCTCTCTGTGTGCTGGATAAACATTTGCTGCTGTTATTATTGCTCTTGGTATCATCCTTAATTTCTGTTATTTGCTTCTGATAAATTCCTAGTAACGCGATGTCTGGGATAAGAGCTTTGATCGTAAAGGTTGCTGACATGTATTATCAAGTGCTCTCCAGCGGACTGAGTTAAGCTTAATAAGTTTAATTCCATTTATTGATACAAATATCAGTACTTCTGAGATCCAGCCAGTATCTGGCTGATATTACCACATAATGTTTTAGCTTTAATTTCTGTAACTGCTGGTCACAATGAGTTCACCTCTTGAATTTCTTTAGTTATGTTGCTACATTTGACATTTGAACAGTCTGGGAATGGCCTTTGTCCACTTTTTTTTTTTTTCTTTTTAGTTCCTGTGCCATCCAAAATTTACCCACAATAACCAACTCTGTATTAAGTGTCTTGGTTTGACCTTTTTTGTCTCAAACACTGGGTGAGGGCTTTGGGATTGTTTTGTCTTCCCCACTCAGTACTTTGCTGTTTCAGATTAAAACAGTAATTGATGCTTTACCATAATATGAGACCTCTTGGAATTTCAATGTAAGGTCATATCCTCTTTTTTTTTTTTTTTTTTAAATCTTTTTTGGTACCAGGGATTGAACACAGGCCCTTGCACTTGCCAGGCAGGTACCACACTGCTGAGCTACATCCCTGTCCCCGTATCTCCTTTTCTGAAGGATAATTTTATGGGACAGAAACTGAACTTTATATTCTGTGATACGTGTCATCGAACAAACATGATTGCCTCTGGTTTAAGTACTCTTAACCCAACTTTTCCCCCTCTAGGCATCTTTCTGAAAGAGTTCAAGATATATATTACAATGATTCACACATACCCGTGTTTATAGCAGCACAACTCGCAGTAGTGATTTATCTTGGAAGTGGCCTATATGTTACCAACACAGGAATGCGTACAGAAAATGTGGTATTTGCACAATGGAAAATTATTCCCCCTTAAAGAAAGATAAACTTGAGTCTTTTGTAGGAAAAAGGATGCTCTTAGAGACCATCATGTTAAATAAAATAAATCAGACACACAAGCTGAAAAATTTCATGTCTCTTATATGAGAAACCCAAAGTATCAATGTATTAATGAGTAAAATAAAGATAATCGAAAACAGGGAGATAGATTTTTTTTTTCCCCTCAAATGGAAAAGAGACCAAGAGATGGAGGAACAGAGTAAGGAGGGGAGGGAAAGGGTACATAAAAAGAATTAAGATGCGTCCTATACATTTGACAGTCTGGACATGGCCAGTTCTCCACAATGAATGGAATCATTAAGTGCTGCAAACATGTACTAATAGAAATAAACAAAGTACCCTTGGGGAAGAATCCCAGCCCTGGCTCAGCAGAGGCTGTGAGTGCATGGGCCCCACCCCTCTCTGGCACTTTCCTGACCCGGGTCTCCCAGCCCTGAGTGCCTGCCTTCTTTTGCCTGGGGACGGTGGGGACAGTCACTGGCTGGAGGAACTCGCTTGCAGGCCTGGAAGGAGAAGTCCTCAGCTCTCAGTGGGTCTGCCTTTTTACCATGGTTCCCCAGCTTCCCAGGTAGATTGGTGTCTAGTGGAAACTCTCTTGATACTGAGCCTTTTATTGGCCAGCTTCCCCAGTGTTTCCTGGCACTGCCTCCAGAACAAACCACTAGACTCGAATCTTTCTCAGGATCTGCTTTTGAGGGGACCAAAGTGAGGTGTTAGTCAACTTCCCTTTGATGCTGACTGGAGAAAGGAAAGGATAAATCCAACCAGAAGAACAGAAGTCTTCCACAGAGCTGTCTGGTCTGCAGGATGGATTAAAGTCATGCAGGCTGGCACATTGTGTCCCTGAACACCTGGACTTTCTGCCACTTCCTCACACCATGGCCTGACTTAGGGGCTTGCAGGGGTTTCGGAAAATCAGAGCTTTTTTTGTTTGCTACTTTCCCATATGGAGACTGACTAATATTAGGAAGGAAAAATAAATTTTAAAGCCCATTTATCTGTTACTGTCCAAATTTTGTCCTTCACATTTGAGTTAATTATTAATGCCTCAGGAAAAATTCTTAGCTTGACGGGCAGGCCAATATTAGTTTTAATTGTAGGCTTAGTCCAGAGGGCTGTGTTGGAGTTAAAACCATCCAGGAGTTGTGGAAAGAACAGATGGTTCTATTTCTGGATGCTAGAAGGGATTTTGCAGGGCTGTAAGGAAAGAAATGTCTGCTAATTACAGGTACAGCCTGATCCTAGGTAAAATTCATTATACTGCCACTGCCTTGCTCAAATTTAAACAGTAAAATCAAAGGCCAGGTGAATCATCATCATCCTCTTCGTCCTCCTCCTCCTCCTCACCCAAACAAATGGAAAGAATGACTGAGCTTTTGTTAATTAAAAAGACAAAGCCCCCTCGTTGGAGATGATTTGTAGAAGTCAGATCTGGCAGGGATATGCTAACTGGCTGTCTTTAAAAGCGTGAGGCGGAATGCTGAGGGGCTGCTCTGGGCATTCCGTGCAAGGTAGAAATTTCCACCCCAGGCGTGGATAGCAAGAGCCCTCCATGGCCCCCACCCTCCTCCTCCTGCCCAGCACCCAGCTTGGTGTCTCAGAGCCGCACATCTGCAGGAGCGGTTGTCATCGAGTCACAGAGCTGCTGTTTCCTCTCCAGCGAAAAGTTAAATGTGATTTCTGAAAAGCTGAGGTCATTGCCAGGTCTTCAGCGTCCTTCTCTGTAAGTGAATTCGACCCACAAGTGAATGTCGGCCCCGCTGAGGTTTCCCGTTTTCCGTGTGAAAGTTCTGCCTTTGTTTGTGATTAATAACGGGATAGGAGACAAAGCCAAATGATTTCATTGTTGAGCACAGCCCTGAAGGTCATGAGAAACTGCCTGTTCAAGTTCGGCCTTGCCAAGCGTGGGGGAGAGGTCTGCATCAACACCTGGATGGTTTTAGAAATAAGGCAGAGAGTGCAGAAAAATAAGTGATGCGCCCTTCACCGTGTGACCTGACACAGGATTTGAACCTGGTGTAGCCTTATGTTGGGGATAATACAGTGCTTAGCCTTTAAAGCGGATGCCAAGTCAGCGCTTTAAACCAAGATGCATTGAGGTCCTACTGAGCGCCAGGCTGTTCAGAGTGGGTTTGTTGTGTATTAAGAGACTGTTTGTTGAACCGGGCATGGTGGCGAACGCCTTTAATCCCAGCACTCGGGACGCTGAGGTAGGAGGAGCGTTGTGAGTTCGAGGTCCGCTTGGGCTACAACGTGAGCGCAAGGCCGGCCTGAGTTACATAGTGTGACCCTGCCTCAAAACACTAGGGCTGGGAGTTTGGCTCAGTGGCTTCAGCGCCTGTCCGGCAGGTGTGAGGCTGTGAGTTCGATCCCCAGTGCCGCAAAAAAAAAAAAAAAAAAAAAAAAAAAAAGACTGTTCAGATCTCTGTTTGGGGTTCGTTTTAGATTACTCTGGTTGGTTGTTTGAAGTCAGATTTGGGGTCCCCCAGCGGTAGAGTGCTTGCCTAGCACACTGGATGCCCTAGTTCAGTCTGCAGCACTGGGGAGGAAGAAAAGGGACATAGGATTCTGAAACAAACTTCTCAGCATTTAGGCACTTGGAGTTTCATTATATTTTCAGATTTTGTAGTGACACAACTGATGGGCACACGGCAGTTTGTTGTTTTGTTTTTGTTTTTGTGTTTTTGAGACAGTCTTGCTATGTAGTTCAGGCTAGCTTTGAACTCATTGTGTAACCCGGGCTGGTCTTGAACTCCAGGTGATCCTCCTATTTCAGCCTCCCGAGTGCTGGGTTTATCGGCGTGCATGACCCACATCTGACATGGTGATCCTTAAATATAAAGACAGAGAGACCAACACACATGAAGCCTATTATCTTACAGAATTGTGTGTTTTTTGGTATCTTCTTTTCCATGTGTTTTCTAGGCTTTTGATGAAGAAGGTAGGGAAAGATAAACTTCTAGTCTACTCCTCATTGTCTTTCACTTTAGTAAAAGGAAACTAAATGCCTCAACTCCTCTTTTTTTTTTTTTTTTTTTGGTACCAGGAATTGAACTCAAGGTCTTATGCTTGCCAGGTGGGCTCCATACTGCTGAGCTATATCCCCAGGTCTTAGCTCTTACACAGCTGCAGCAGCCCTATGGTTTGAGTCCTAAGGTAGATTCCTTTGAGTTTGAGACAGGGAGGGCCTGCTCTTCTCAGAATGGGTATGTCCTGAGATTATGTGGGGGCAGAGGCATAAACTCTTCCTTCACCTGGTCCCCATTAGAATCTTTGCCTGCTTAAAACCAACAAAACAAAAATAACATGAAAGCATTAAAAAACATTATAATTTTACTGAACTTTTATTAGTTCTGTTGAAGAAGTTTTATGCCATGGCCAACTCTTAATTTCTTCTGAATGGTCAGATTTTTTCCTTCTTTTCTTAAAGATACATCAGTCCATTTCTTTGCTGATTCAGGAAACATTTATTATGTATTTAAGGTGCATCAGGAACTACGGGAACAAGATCAGAGAGTAAGCCAGCTCCTTCTAACAGTTAAAAATCTCCCTAGGAGTTAGATCATGTAGAAGTGGATCTGTGAAATGTAAATAAGCAATTAAGGACCACATGAGTTCAGAAAGCAAGGGCAGGGTGCACTGCAGGCTGGGGAAGGAACTGGAGGCCGATGGGATCCTTGGAGAGAAAGAAAGTGCTCCAGGAAGAGGGCCAGAATGGATCGGGTGGCTACTGTTGAGGATTCCCACACTGTGCTATGTAGGTGCCTAATCTTGTACCACGTAGATACCCCGGGTCTTGTAGGCCAGAGATAATATTTGGAGGCTTTGAGGGTGAGGATTTTCCTGATCGATTTACCATCTTTTTTTTTTTTTTTTTTTTTTTTTTGGTACTGGGGATCAAACTCACAACCTTGCACCTGCCAGGCAGGTGCTTATTACACCACAGAGCTAAATCCCTGGCGGGTTTTCCTGCTCAGGAGGAGGTTAATTTGTTTGTGATGACTAAGGGTGGATGTGTGGGGGCTTATCTTAGTACCTTGAAGGTAGTATACTGAGTACTCCTGGTTGAACTTGGTACCTCCATAAATGTCTTGGCTCTGTTGAACAATTAAATTGAGTTATGGCAAAGCTCACTGTGTCAATTTACGTATTTGAGATTTTGCTGCCAAAAGCTGAGCTCACTGCTCTTTTGAATGTAACCGATGGACGGAACTTGGGTGTAGATGAATCTTCTCTTCGTAGCTCTACGCGGTCGCTTTCCAGACTGGGAACTCTACTGCTGCCTGCGGAAGCTGCTCCTGATGGTGATCAGCTTGTCCCTCTTGCGTTCCCTGTGTAAGGTGAAAGGAGCCACCGGGGCCCCACGTCCTTACTGTGGGGTCTGTTCCCGTGGGATTGCTCTTGTGTCGTTTTGCGTGTGGTTGCTTGTCTGTGCATTAGCCTCACCGGGGCTGGAAGCCCAGATGCCTACAGCTCTGCTCTTGCTGCTTTGTGCTTCCTCTTCTGATTTTCTGTTTCTCACTTTGTGATTCACAGGCAGGGATGGGTTGGGTGACTGAGATGTGCTGCAGATGAGGTGGTGAATCACTAAGATGATTTTCTCTTGTGGCTGTAGGGCACTGGTATGAATTCATAGCTTACAACAGAACACATGTATCGTCTTGTAGTTCTAGAGGTCAGAAGTCTGACGTGATGTAGGTCTCATGGATATGATCTGTGGTATGAATCTGATGTGTTATGGTTCTCAATGGGCCAAAATCAAGATGTTGGCAGCGCTGCATTCCTTTTGGAAGTGCTAGAGATGAATCCATTACCTTGTCCTTTTTGGTGTCAACAGGCTGCCTACTTTCCTTGGCTCACAGCCCCCTCCTGCTCAGATCAGCAGCAGAAGGCGGAGTGCCTCTCAACTGCACACTCTGAAAGTTTCCTACTTTCTCTTCTGCTTACGAAGACCCCTGGGTTTGCACTGGGCCAATTGAGAGAATCCAGGACCATCTTTCTGTTTCATAGTTAATTCTCAATCAAAATTCCACCAGCAGCTTCACCATGTAGCCAAATGCAGCCTGAAGTTCTCGGCATTATAGGACACAGGCTCTTTTGCAGGGGGTGGAAGGAAAGAGTGGTTTATTTTGTCTACCAGAGTGGATAACTCTTGATTTTCATTTCTTTTCAAAAGAACATGTCCACTAAGAATTTAGATTGGTGAGTAGTTCTTAATCTCTCCTGTTTGTCTGAAATAAATTTATTAGAGTCTTTTGGAAGTTGATTTACAATTAATGTAAACAAGTTAGACAGAGCTTTTCTTGGGTACATGTGTGTGACATTATGATGATGTATATATTTGTCTGTGGGTGGAGAAGAAGGAATGACCCAAGTACTTTCAGCGTTAGGGACATCATGGGAGTCACAGTGTACAGTGGATCTAGACGAGTAGATTGTTAACTTCCCTGAGGTCTAAATGTGTAAAGCACTCATGATCATCTACTTCTTACGCTTTTCTGAACAACATACTGCAGTTCATGTGATTTAATGTTTTTTTTTTTTTTTTTTCTGTTCCGCTTGGCAGGATGTTATGAAGGACAAATGTCCAAAATATAGTGCTCAAGTATATTGGGGAGAAAACAGGAGAATAACTACACTGAAAGTGGAATTTAAATGATTCCTATTTTAGGAAAAGTGAAGATGTTCAGAGGTCAGTAATGCAGTGTTCCTCCCTCCCCACATACGTGATTTCAATACCGATTTGATCTGTGAAAGGAATTTATTTGCACTGAATTCAGATATTATTGTGGTAACTGATAGAGATTTTATGTGAATCACATTCTACTTTTGATATAATAACCCAGACTGTAAGTATTGTGATGGTGAATGTTGATGTGTTATAGTAGTACAGTTCTTCTTCTTCTTCTCCTCTTCTTCCTCCTCTTCCTACTTTTCCTCCTCTTCCTCCTCCTCTTCTCCTATTAGAATATTTAGGACAGTTGTATTTAAAATAAGTTTTTGAAGATACACATTTCTGAAATACACAGGTGACTATTAGAGTGCAGGTAGATTTTTGTCATAGACAAATTGATACCCTGACAACATAATAGCCTACCTACTAGCTACTACTTTAATCTTTTGTTTTCATATGGAAAAATTTCGCCAGCTTCTGTTTTGCAGAGAGAAAATTATCTTCAAGAAACAGTTACTTGTTGGGTGAGAGCCAAGAGGGAAATTCTGGGAATGCTAAAAGTCCCCATAGAAGGAGAGGTTTGTTTTTATTACTGATAATCCTTAATGGCCTAATAATTGAGATTCTATTAGGTATAAGAATGACGTTGATTTAAGGAACAATGGAATTGGCACATAGTAAATAGTAAAAAATTTAGTGAGGCATAAACCAAATACCTTGTTTGTGGATGTGTTTGAGGTTAGGTATTTTTCCCCTGTAGTACTGTGTGGAAGCCAGGGCTTTTGTGTGTGGTAGACAAATGCTCTACCCCTGAGCTACTCCAGCCCTAAAGTTAGTTCTTCTAGGATGGGATTTCTGCCCTGCCCTGCCCTACCCTTTTCTTCCCTTCCCTTCCCTTCCCTTCCCTTCCCTTCCCTTCCATCACCGCTCCCTCCCTCTCTTCAGCTTTAGAAGGTGTATCAGTCAGTGTTTACTAGAGAAACAGATATTATACAAGATATACAAATATGTAAGAATTTACAAGATTGGCTCACAGTGGCCTCCCATAGATCAGTTGTGGAAGTGTGCAGAGGGTGTCTACACATGGAGAGGAGAGGATTCAGTTCATGGCCTGAAGCTCACAGCAGTGACCCTTGTGAGTCTGTATCAGGAGGCCGGTGGGTCTGCCATGGAAAGCTGGAGAGTCTACACCAGAAGGCTGGAGGGTCTACACCGGAAGGCTGGAAGGTCTGTGCTGGAAGCCAGGAGATGACGTCCAGGTTGAAGCTGAAGACTGGAGCTCCTCCATAGAACAATAGCAGATCCATCCTTCCTCATTTCCCCTTTATACCATCCAGGCTATGAGCTGCCTTGGTGGGGGTCTTCTGCACCCTAAGGTGTGGAATTGCTGAGCCAAATTAATTGAGCTTCTCTTACTCATGTTGGCACAATTGATCAACTATCACACAAGGAAACAAAGCATATTTTCAATATCAAGAACTAAATTATAAATCCAGCATATTTTCAATATCAAGAACTAAATTATAAATCCAGCAAAAAATAAAGTTGACTTAGTGGCTGCCTAGGAATCACAAAGCAGGACCTTGGAGAAATACAGTGACTTATTTTGTGACTTACGTGTCTTTACTGTGTTTGGCATCAGGGATTTTGTTTCACTTGTTTTATCCTTTAATTTATACTTTGCCCTTTCATAAAATGAGACTTTATAGTGTTCCATTAAGATAGTGTCAAACTTTTATTTGGACTGGAGATGCATTTAAAAAATCACTAGATGTTACGGAATTTCTACCTCCACTCAAATTCACATATGTAAATCCATGCATTATTTTTTTCACCACTTCAAGAAGTTAGTGAAGTCACTAAAAATTCTCCAAATATGTTCATTTGCTTAGTTTTCTCATGTTTATTCCTTTGTTTCCATGTCTGTCAAGGTCTGTAGGACTATCTGATAGCACACAACCCTTGTTTTTATTTATTTTTCTTTATAAATAAAAATGTACAAATTTAAAAAGTCAAATGTTTCATCACATAAAAATTATCTCCTACTCCTGGCAGGAGAGGCAGTTCCTATTGTTACATGGTTTGTATGTGTTTGCATACATTTGCTAGTGTTTGTGTGATATAATCTACCTTATGTGGTACCTATTTTTAATAATAAATATAAGATCATATTTGTATTGTTTTACAAGTTTCTTTTGTTTGACTTTGATTTTGGTTTTTCTTTTTTCTTTATGCCTCAGCTAGCCATACTGAGAACTTTTCTATGCCAGTACTTATAAGTGTAACATATTCTTTAGAGCAACTTTTAAAAATTCCTTTTAATTAATACATAACAATTTACATAGTTATAGAGTACAGTGTGATATATCCAGTACACGTGTATATTTACCATAATCTTTTAAAGCACTGTATTAGTCTATTTAACATGAACATGTTAACATGAACTCATATTAGAATAATTTGTAGATGAAGTTTTTTTGGGGGTGTACAGTGGTATCTTGGTTCATGAACTGAATTCTTTTTTTTTTTTTTTGCGGCACCGGGGATTGAACTCACAACCTCGCGCCTGCCAGGGCAGGCGCTTAAGGCACTGAGTCAAACTCCCAGCCCTGGTTTTTTTGAGGCAGGGTCGCACTATGTAGCTCAGGCCGGCCTGTGCTCACGTTGTAGCCCAAGCCGGCCTCGAACTCATAACGTTCCGCCTACCTCAGCCTCCCGAGTGCTGGGATTACAGGTGTGTGCCACCACGCCCGGCTCATGAACTGAATTCTTTCCATGATTCTGTGCTTATAGTTCAGTTGCAACCAGAATTGCACAACGAATTCTTGACCAGAACTGTAGAATTCAGTTTATGAACCAAAGTACCACTGTGCTAGGGACTAGGGATTGAACCTGGGGTTTTACATGAGCTGCACCCCTAATCTCCCTGCCCCTCCTTTTGAGACAGGGTCTCACTGCATACTTCAGGGTGTGTTTGAACTCGCTCTGTAGCCCATACTGGCCTCAAACTTACAGCGATTTTCTGGCTCAACCTCCCAAGGGTTGAAATTATCAGCCTATGAGACCACACACACCTGGCTCCTCTAGTCCTTTTTTATTTTTAATTTTTTATTGTGCAGCAGGGTCTCCCTAAACTGCCAAGATGCCCGGGCTGCTCTTGAACTTTCTCAGACCTCTACATCCCAGAGTGCTGGCATTACACGCACCTCCGTGCGTGGTTTACAGAATAACTTTCATATTTAACTTAGGTGGTGGCAGAAATGAGAGAAGGAGCAACTGATCAGAGTGGCGTCGGAGTTGCTAAGCCTCGGCTTTGTTCCCACTTCTTAGAATTGACTGCATAGGGCTGGGGAGGCATACATTTTGCAAGGAGGGGGTTGTTGACTAAGAAATCAGCCTCCACCTAACAGAACACCCACTGCAACTGTGTGCAATGTTTGAATCTCAGCAAAAAATACCACTTGTAGTCTGAATTCCTTTGTTCTAACAACATAACTCAGTAAGAAAGAAAGTTTCCTACAATTGAATAGACACTGTTGAGAGGCCAAGTTTTGCCTTTTAAGGCTGATTGTGCTTTATTTGAATCCCTTTCTTCTCAAGTTAAGAAAACTGTTATAAACAAGGGGAGGGCCCTCTGGTATTTCTATACAAAGCCCCATTAAGCCTGCTTTTTAAAAAAGTTAATTATTTTGAATCCTGCTTATTTCTTGAGTGCTTAATTGCTATAGCGTCTAAGGAGGTCAGTGTTTCAGACAGCACAGTGGCCCTCGTTAGCAGACGTGCTTGCTTCCAGGACCCCCCAGGCTTGTAAAGTTCGCGGATGCTCAAGTTGCTTATGTTGGACTGCATAGTGTTTGCATGTAGAGTATGCACATTCTTCTCTATGCTTTAGGACATCTCTAGGTTCCTTGTAATAACTAATACAAGGTAAATGCTGTGTAAATAGTTGTTTTTATTAATTTCAGGAATAATGATAAGAAAAAATGTTTTGTGCAATAGGAAGTTGTTTCTTTCATCAGATTTTGTTGGGGTGGGGGCAGTATTGAGGATTGAACCCAGGGCCTCTTTGCCACTGAACTGCATCTCCAGCCCTTTTTGTTTTTTAATTTTGAGACAGGATCTTGCTAAATTTCCCAAGCATTATTCTAATTTGTGTCCTCTTGCCTCAGCCTCCCTAAATGCAGGGATTATGGGAAGTATTTTTGTTCTGTGGTTGATTGATAGAATCGATGGCTGTGCAACCCATTGATACTATGGGCTGACTAAACTTTCCACTGATCCAGGGAGGCAGATTGTTTGGGTTGAGCTCCATGTTCCAATTCTTATCAGCTGTGTATTGACTGTTTGCTCATCTGTAATGTGGAGGATAATCATAGTTCTACCTCCTGGTGGTTGTAAGAAAAATAAAAATGCAAGTAAAAAGACAACCCAGAGAAAAATATTGCAGACTTGTGTCTGATAAGGGTCTGGCATCCAGAATATATAAAGAATACTTACAAGCCAACCATCAAAAGACGAACAGTCCAAATGAAAAGTGAGCAAGTGAACAGCTGTTTCTCCAAGGAGAATACACAAATAGCCTGTAAGTCCATGAAATGATGAACATCTTTAGTCATCAGGGAATTCCAATCAAAACCACAGTGCAGTTCCACTTCACATCTATTAGAATGGATACAAGAAAAAATGTGGCAAAGAGGAAGCATGGACTAAGATGTGGAGAAATTAGAATCCTTAGGGTGCTTGGTGGTGGAACTGTGTGGTGGTGAAGCAGTTCTAGAAAACTGCTTTGCGGTACCTCAAAAAGTTAAGTTACCATATAACTTAGAAAATCCTATGTAAGTATATGCCACTCCCCCTAAAAAAGAACCTATGTTCACACAAACAGTTGTACATGGATGTTCCTAACAGCATTCATCAGAGGCGAACAATAGAAACAACTGAAATACCCGTCAGCTGATGAATGGGACCAACAAAGTGCGGTCTTCCCATGCTATGGAGTGTTATTCAACCATAAAGAAACTAGTGCAGTACGGTTATAAGCCACCCAGTGCACAAACTTTCAGAACATAACACTAATGGAAAGTAGTCTGGTACAAAAGGCCATATATCTGATTTTGTTTTTATGAAGCGATAGGCAAGTCCACAGAGTTAGAAACTAGGTTAGTGATTTCTGGGGCTGGGAGAGGGGGCAGGGACTCAGGAGGACTGCTAAAGGATATGAGGATGATGAAAGTGTCTAGAATGAGATAGAGATAATTATTGCACAATGTTATAAATATGCTACAAACCACTGAGTAGTACACTTTAAATGGATAGATTTTATGCCAGGTTTCCATTGACAACATGTAAGATGGTACCTGGGAAGCTATGCCATGTGTAAACGTGGTAAGCATTCTGTGTGTTAGCTATTTCTATTGGTGCAGTCTTGATCTTCATTATTTTTTTAAAAAGATAATTGCTCATAATGTTCTGTTATTTCCATTTTTTCTTCAAATTACAGAAATACTAGCAATTGCAAAAATGTTTTCAAAGGTCTGCATTTGTGAACCGGTCTTGGGATGGAAAAAGCTTTGAATGATTGTGGGTGTATGTCTTTTTCCCTTTTGCTTACACTGCATCTTTTTTAGTATAAAATAAAGTACTTCTTGGCAGATCATATGCCATGTATAGATTTTTCTTTTTACTCTCTTTCATTTGACTTAGCTGACTGGCTTTCAATTCCTGTGTTGTTAGAGAGAAGGAAAAGAAACCAAGAATAGGGTAATTCTAAGGAATTCTTTAATCTTGGTGGTGAAATTTCCTTTTCATGTTTCTGCCTCATAGTAAAACAAAGAGTTTTTCCTTTTTGGGGGCAGTAGCTACGTATTATGAGACTTGGTGGTAATCCAGTGTGCTAGCAAATCAACACTTGGATGTTCCCTGAAAATATTTTATGTTAAATAGATACCAAAAAGTGACTCTTTGCTTTAGCCTGTTGTGGAATAACATTTAGACTATGTCTGCTAAAAGTGTGAACATATCTTAAACACTGTGATTCTTTTTGGGTGATTAATAAATTAGATTTGGGGGGTATTTCATAATTCCAAGGATTAGAGGGTATTATGAAAGCATATACACTTTAATAAATCATAATTTATAAGCATATTAGATTACTTGGTTAGGGCTAGGGAAATGCACATTAACTGTCTTTTATAGCTCTAAATTTAATCTGGGCTGTAACTTTCGTTTCTGGATTTCCTTCCGCAAGCTTAAAGGGCATTCTAATTTCATTATTATCAATATCAAGATCATTTCACAGCTTCCTGGTAGCTAGGCGTCACAATGACTTTTGCTAGGCTTGTTGTTTAGATTTGTGACCTTGTTTGACTTACCTTTGATTACTCTCTATCTGCATTCCCTGTCGCGGGTTACTGATTGTTGACATTCCGTGTTGACCTTTGGTGACTCTTTAGACGTGGGCACAAACCTGGTTAGTAGAGTCTGGCCTTGCCCTGCCAGCTGGGTCTGTGGGTCTGCTTGCTGGTTGGAGTGTACCCCATAATGACCTGGAAGGCTGGTGCATGTCCCAGCTCTGTCTCTGTCTGGTGACTGGCAGGGCCATCTCTCTTCTCCTCACTGCTGTCTCTGAAAACTGACATCTCCTGCATGGCAGCTTGATGTCATACTTTCTTCACTCACACGGGGTAGCCACCTTTTTATACATTGTAGTCGGTTTAGCATGAGAATTACAAAAGTCTTAATATGTGAATGAATTAAAATGGTTATTGACTTAATACTTACTGTCATTCTGATTTGACTTTTTCTAGAATGATTATTGTACTCTAAACATTTATATCTCTTATTTCCTTTACATTTTGTTGTTCAGGAAAAATACTTCGAGTGAGTACTGGTAATATACACATGAAAGAATTATGTTTACGATTGCCAAAACTGTTTGTGGTTAAATTCTTTTATTAAAGATTTAACATTCGGTGAAGTGAAACATTTACCAAAGTTCAAATAGTGTGTGTAGCTTATGGCTTGGTTTATGAAAATGAATCAGTCATAACTAATATTAGTAAGATGATACTCTGAGCTGCAGATTGGAAAAATATGGGCACCTTATTTGTCACAGTGAGTGGAACAGCCAAAGCTATGGTTTTTCAAATTCAATGACTGTTTTATATAGTTCTTGTGCCAAGTAACATTTATTTCTCTGTGTGCTCGCATGTATTATGCATGGGCTTGTGCATAGGCTTGAGTTTAGTGTATTATATTACTAGGTATTTCACATAGTTCTGTTAAGTTAGAATATGTGCCACGCATCTCAGTTTGGCATGATTATGCATTTATGCATAAACTGATGTGGTCTTGGTGCTGGGCTGGCAGTGAGTATGGAGAGACGGAGGCGTGGGCGGGCTCTGTGTTTTTCCTCTCTGAGTACCCTGCACGGTTGCTTTCCTGGTTAGCTGTGCTGATCTGAACTGTGGGGTGGCTGCCTGTGTGTGGCTCAGCCCCAGAGCCCACAGGGTCAGCTCTGAGACCGCACGTCTCTGGTTACTGTCCGCTTGGTTCTTACTGGAAATGAGCGATGGGCATTGCTGCTTCGAGCCGGGCTCTGGCTTGTCCTTGTTAGTATGTCTTGATTCTCCCATCAGTGGATCTCTGATTTCTTCATCACAAAATAACCTTGCACAGAGCCACGATTCTCTCTGCTTTTACAAACACCGAACCTTGGAAAAGGAAATGATTATTCATCAAAACTCTAAATACCAGAATAAAATGTTCCTATTTAGATCAATTAGAGGTCAATTTAGTGCTCTAGTGAGCTTTAGAATTGCTTCTCTTGAGGGAAGGGAAAGTAAAAATGATCAAGATGAGATATATTTGTGTTCCAGTTCCCCAAGATGAATGTAATTTTTGTGTATTGCAAACATGCTGATAAAAATTGCTTTTCTTGTCTGCCTTTACAGTCTATCTTTATAACAATTTTTCTTCCTGTTAATGTTCCTTGAAGTCTTGTCAATAATAAAATGATCTTTAAACATGTGAAAAAGATAAAATGCAAAAGTTGGTGGATCATCTTGGTGTTCATGGTTTCGAAATTTTGCAGAAGTTTAGCAAGAGGATAGTTATTTTAATGTTATTTTAATTGAAGTGTACAAGTTCGAGGACTCCATTGAATTTTGGGTAAATATACACTTTGTTTACATTTACTGAGCACCTTTACTCTTTTGATACTTTTTTAATTGACAATCAGTATTGGGAACTGCATATGCCATGGTGATCAGTGCTGAAGTCTCTTCCCCTCATAGACACACAAATCAATACGTAATCAAATTGAGATATGTGCTAGGGTGGAAGAGAAAAGGAAACAGGATGCTTTGAGCAGCTGAGGGAGTCTACAAGTCTGCTCTAAAGAAAAGATTTTTTAAAAATTAACCCTGAAATGTCCCCTGGAATGTCCAGGGTGGTTGGGAATGGGCTAAAAGGCAGCAGGGACAAATATTCTGGGGCAGGAAGGAGTGGGTCCCTCTGGATGATAGCATGGGAAGGAGGGAGAGTGTCGCCAGATAAGACTGGCAGATGGAGGGGCCCCTTGATTCAAGGCCTGTATAACTTGTAATTTTGTTGTTCTGAATTTCACTATTCAGCTGGCTGCCATTTAGAGAGCAGACCAGAAAGGAAAAAGAGCAGAATTCAGGAGATAATGTTGGAAGGTTGTTTGCTTTTACATTGGAGGCAAGGGATGGTGGTAGCTTAAATTGGAGGATGACAAGAGATGTGGATGGATTCAAGCTGTTTTGAGAAATGAGAACCAACCAAACTGGGTTGAGGTGATAGATTGTGATATCAAGAAGGAAGAGACACCGAGCATTCATTTCAGGGTCCTTGCAGGAAGAAAGGAATGGGTGAAGTTGCTATATTCTGAAATGGGAAAAACTATAAGCAGAGTGGATTAGAGAGAACATCAGCAGTTACAGATGTGTCAGCATGAAACGAACCGTGTTGTATTTCAGCTGAGCTGTCAGGCGGTTGGATCTGTAAGGGCAAAGGAACATTCCCGCCTCTCTCTGAAGGTTCGATAACTTGAGTCTATGAAATAAATTGACACCAGACAGATGAACAGGAGAAAAGGCACACAGACATACGACATGCACAGAGCATGAGATGTGAAGAAAAGCCAGGTGTTTAAGTTCAAAAACCATCTGAAGCTGCAGGAAGGAAAAGGAGTTTGGGGTTTTTGGGCTGCTGGTGGTGGTCGTGATTATCGGAAGGTGAATGGGGGAAAAGCACAGGAAGCAAGACTTTTCTGTGCAGATCTAGTTTCTTGGATAGCCGCCTGCAGAATAGGTTCCTGGCTGTGTCAAGGCCTTTCTGGGAGGTGACCATGGGGCTGACTTCAGTATCCTTCCTATGACAGGAGGTGATCTCTGGGTGATGGGATTCCAGTAGGGGTTCATGACAGTTACATTCAGGAACTGCTGCTATGGTTTATATCAAGACGTACCACAAGAGCCTCATGCACTCATGGGCAGGACCTTTGAAAGGTGATTAAATCATGGGGCCATATAGCTAGAGAAGGAGGTCACTGGGTGAGTGATTCAGAAGAGCACACCTCCCTCTGTGCTTCCTGTCTTTCTTCTCTGCTTCCTGGTCACCATAAGGTGAGCAGCTTCCCTGCCAAGGCCCTTGTACCATGTGCTTTCTGTGTTGAGCTTGCCCAGTGGGGACTGAAACTTCTAAAACATGAGCCAGGATAAATCTTTCCTCTTTTAAGTTGCCAGTGTTGGGTGTTTTCCCAGAAACCAAGAAAGTAACTTAAGACATAGTCAGAAAAGGACGTTTCAGAGAAAGCTTCGCCGTGAGTTGCAGGGAAGAAAGAGGGGAGAGAGACGGGGAATCAGAATGAGGTCTGGAGATTGTGGGTCTCTGTTATTTCAAAGCATTCTTCATACCAAAGCGCCATATTTCAAGGTATCATTCTCCGAGCCCCAGCGAGTACATGGTATGTATTTATCTCTTGTTGTAAACCAGAGTATTCCACAATTTAATAGCAAATCTATATTAATAATCTATTACTGTTTAACAAATTACCCCCAAATATGTCATCTTAAAACAACAAATAAGAACTGAGGCTGTTGCTTAGTGGCATAGCACAGGTGAGACCCTGCATTTCATCCCCAGCACCAGAAACAACAGCAGCAACAAAACCACAAATATTTACTTTCTCACCCAGGATCCCAGGTCAGTGGCTTGGGTAGGTGATCGTGACCCAGGTTGTCTCAGGAGGTTGCATGAAGGAGGTTGGCTGTGCTGGCCTTCACGGAAGGCTCAACTGAAGCAGCAGTCGGATCTCCTGGCAGGGTGGCTTATGCACGGCACTCTCAGGAGAGGGTCTCAGGTTCTTGCTGGCTGTTGGTGGGAGGCCACAGTTCCTGGACAGGGGACTCTCCGCACAGCTGCTTGTGGGTCTTTACAACATGGCTTCCCCTAGAGCAAGAGACACACCAGGGACTGCAAGGAGGAGCTGCACTGCCGCGTGTGACAGTCACAGAACATCATTACTTTTACTGAATGGCGTTTGTTCGAAGAGAGTCACCAGCCCCTATATTCAACCCATGCTCAAGTAGTAGGGGATGAACCACTCTTATTTTTTAAAATTTCTGATTATCTGTCAATTGATTGCGGTGCTGAGGATTGAACCCAGGGCCTTCATGCTGTGCTACATCTGCAACCCTTTTTTATTTTGAGAAAAGGTCTTGCCCTGTTGCCTTGACTGGGCTTCAGCTTGCTGCCTCCCTGCCTCAGCTTCCCAGAGTGCTGGGATTGTAGTTGCGCCACCACCTCTGGTTTAAGCTCCGTCTCTAGAGTAAGGACTACCAAATGACTTGTGACCATTTTGTTTTAAGAACCACTACCTGTGATTTTGTAATTCAGAAGAGAGAATTGGGCTGTCTGAGGAGTTTTGTGTCTAGAAGGCACGGGGTAGATGTCAGACTGCTTAATAAGAAACCGTAAAATTGGGAGGAAACGTAGAGCTGATCCTTTAGGAAATCTGACTTCCAGAAGATCTGCAATGGGGGTGTAAAGAGGGCGCTGAATCTGAAAGGATGAGAATGTCCTTCCCTGGGGTGGAAGCCTCCTGGGGGTTCTGTTTACTTTCACTTTTATGAATTTGTTTTTAAAATCAGTGAATGAATGAGTAAACAAGGAGGGCATGTATGTGTACAGAATTTTGATACTGAGTGGGTTTGCCACAGAAATGCTCATAAAATTAAAAAAAAATAAAGGCAGTAAGGATATATAACTGTCAAAAAGACTAAGGATAGCAAATGCTGGGGAGGATGTAGAGAAAAGGGAACCCTTGCACACTGTTGGTGGGATATAAATTAGTGCATTCCTTCCACAATTAAAAATAAACTGGATGTGGTGGTACATACCTGTAGTCCTAGCACTCTTGAAGGCTGAGGCAGGAGGATTACAAGCCTAGGTCCAGCTTGAGCAATTTAGCAACTTTTTTAGAAACTGTCTCATAAATAAAATATAAAGAAAGGACTGGGAATGTAGCTGAGTGCAAAGGCCCTGAATTCAGTCCTCAATTAAAGGGAAAGGAAAGGAAAGGAAGGGAAAATGGAAAATAGAAAAGGGCAAAGGGAACCCTGGATGATCTAGCAATCCTAATAGTGGTTATAAACCCAGAAGAAAAGAAATCAGTGTATCACAATGACATTTTGACTCACATGTTCTTTGTGCAGCACTATGTGTAAAGGCCAAGAAATGGAAACAGCGCAAGTGTCCATCTGGTGATGAATGGATAAAGAAAATGTGGTGTGTCTACACTGTGTCATAAAGCTTTCCTATTTTTGAGATAAAATACCCGAAGCCTGCGAGTTAAGGAGGAAATGGTTTATTTGGCTCACAGTTTCCGAAGTGTCAATTCATCCTCAGCTGCAAGATAAGAGCATCGAGGTGGAAAGGTGTGGGGAGGCCAAGTGCTCATGTGGTGGTGGGTGGGAAGCAGAGCTCAGGGCAGAGCATGTAGGTGGGATGTCCTCTCCAAAGACAGCCCCAGCGACGTGCTCCTGGACCCCACCTCCTGAAGGCACTTTCACCTGTGAGCGTCGGCGGATCAGTTCAGTGATGAGTGTGCCCGCCTGTCCAGGAGTCTCTTAGTCCAGTCACATGGACAGTGAAGATGAACAGTGAAGCCATGCACTATAGAATACTTTTGAGCCATGATAAACAATGGAACCCTGTTACTTGTGACAGCGTGGATCAAAGTGGAGATAACTGTGTCAAGGGAAAGGAGCCAGGCACAAAAAGACAAGTGCTACATGGTCTCACTCATGTGGAGGGTCTGCAAAAGCTGATCATGTGGAAGTTGAGAGTAGAATGCTGGCTACTAGACTGTGGGGAGGGGAGGGGAGGGGAGGGGAGGGCGGGAGGGGAGGGCGGGAAGGGAAAGGCTGATCAGTGAGTGTTCATTTAGGCCTGCGGGGAGAAGCTGTGGTGTGCTGTGGCAGTGTGCTGACTGTAGATATTGATACTGTGCTGTACATTTCAGGAAGCTAGAAGAAGGGAATCCGAATGTTTCCACCATAAAGAAATGATGAGTGAGAAGATAGACATGTTTACCGTGATTTAACCATTTAACCATTACACAATCTATACATCTATTGAAACATCACAGAAATAATTTAATCTAAAAATTTAACCCCCCTCAAGTGAATAACATAGAATAAATGAGTGAATGGGGAGGTCGTAGTAAATAAAATTTTGAATGTCCACATACTGACATACCTGTGGCATGTTCAAATGACCTTAGTAAAGAATGTGTACTGTAATGAAAACATGTTTGTAATATATTTTAAATAAAGCTTATAAAATAGTATTTTTTTAAAAACTTTACTGTAAGAAAGAAGCAGTCAACAGTGTCTTCCGGGAGGATGTATATAAGCAAGTTAATACTGGTTAGCCATGGGTGGAGGGAAAAGTGAGATTTACATTTTCTACTTTGTTTAAATCTTCTTTCATTTATTTATATTTTTGGTTTTTTGAGACGGGGTCTTGTTATGTAGTTGGGCTAACCTTGAACTCACTGTGTAGTGCAGGCTGACCTTGAACGTATGGTGATCCTCCTGCCTCAGCCTCCAGAGTGCTGGGATTATATGCAGGTGTCACCATACCCAGCTAAATCTTCCTTCAGGAATGTGTTCGCTTTTGTAATAAATTGCTTTCAGTTACCACCCGTCAAGTAAAGCAAAATACAATAATAATACCAATCCTTAGAACTTGACTGAGGAAAGTCTCAGTCCAAACAAAACTTGACCCACTCAAACCAGACTTCCTAGGAGCCCACTTACGTGACACAGAGGATGAGTGAAACAATGCCATTGTCTAGAAGAAAGCAAATTTCTGATGTATGCCACAGCCTGCCCTATTCCTGGCCACCAAAGGGACAGGAAGTGGTGCCGTTGTCCTTGGAAGTGATGTCACAGCTAGTACAGAGCCGCTCTTGAGTCTTGGCAAAAGCAGAGCGGGCCTGTGGGAGGGGAGTCCTGTGAGAGCAGTTGCCCCAGGGAAGAGCCTCCTGCATGCATTTGTGACGACATGGGCTTTCTAACAACTTGATGTCAAAATGGCAGTGGTTTTGTGACTTGAGGGTACATTTGTGCAAACCAGCTTCTGTGCCATCTCTGGCTTATGGGTTCCTGCCCGACTCATTAAACCTGCTTGGAGCCAAGAAATCTCCTTTTTAAGAACATTCTCCAGTGTCTTCTGATGTGTGAAAGTGTCTGGGAATTTGGGCAGAACACCGTCCTTTGGGGAGATGACAGCATTTAGGTTTTATTAATAGTTAACCCTGACATTCTTGCTATGTGCTCTTATCCTATTATCCTTCATTCTCACAGCAGTTAGTGAATCGTTGCAAAACCTCCCCCCCCATGTGTATAGGAGGAAAATCAGAGCAGTTCAGTGTTGTTTGAAACACAAAAATACCAAAAAGTAACTCAATCAAGTGGTTGGGAGCTTGCTCTACTTTTAAAAGACTGTCAGGATTAAATGAGGTGATCTATCCACAGTGATGACCCCAGTGTCAGCCCCATAGTAAACATTTAATAAATGTCAGTGTTTTGTGTCTGTGCTCAAGTGTGGTGCCAGGGATTGAACCCAGGGCCTTGTGCATGATGCTAGGCAAGTGCTCGGCTGCTGAGATACTGTACCCCGGCCGAATCAATGTTAGCTTGATCTTGAGAAAACATTATTTTGGGTTAAGGTTCTGTCTGTGTCTAAGTGTATTCACCTCCTCATTCTGATCATCTGTCTTTGTATATTTCTCAGAGTGAAAGATATGTGACGTGGGACTGTTGTATTTCAGTCTTACTGGTGTCCATTTTTATGGAAGGAAAATGTTCTAACTCTATCTCACACACCAGAAATAATCCTGAATTTCTTGCCTTGGATTTATCTTGGTCCCACCAAATTGAATTAGGATTGAGTTTAGTTGCAAATAAGAGAAACTTTATGTTACTTGTTCTCATTGCTGAGACAAAAATACCCAACCCTCAAAGTTAAAGGAGGAAACGTTTATTTGGCTCACACTTTGTAGAGGTTTTAGTCCATAGTCGACTGGCTCCAAGGCAGGGTGGCATGGCAGAGGGGCACTGCAGAAGGGAAACAGTTCATGGCAGGCAGAAAACAGCAAAAGCAGCAAGTGACAGTGACAAGTGACTTTCTATCCCTTATATCTTATCCAGGCTGCCCAACCTTAGGTTGGGCAGCACTTATACCCTTAATCCTAGCATCACGTCCTTAATCCCAGCGTCACACACCCTAGATCCAGCCACCTCTGAAAAGCCCCACCTATGACCCTGTGAAGCTTTAGGGGGGCATCCAGGTACAAGCCGTGTCACCCTATTACTCTGGATTAAGTGAGAGAGAGTTCATTTTTCATCTCGCCTGTAGATAGGCACTTCAGGGCTGGTTGCCTGCTTAGGCCAAGCAGCCACTTCCGTCTTCCTGGAAGAAGAGGGAAGGGTGAGGGCAAGAAGTTCATGTCAACTAAAGCTGTTCTTTTTCATCAAGGAGAAAACATCTCTCCTGGGTGTTCCACCCAACACTCTTCTGCACATCTGTGGCCAGAGCTGCATCATATGGTTATTTCTAGTTGCAAGAAGGTGAATATTTTAACTGACCACGTTGCTGTAAGGAAAAAAGACCCTAAGGTGTTCATTGTGTGAGCTGGTAAAGGAGAAAGGATGCATGAGTAGTTAATGACAGTGTCTACCATGATGAATTTGTGCAAATATTTTCCTGGTTGCATTGAGGAAGGTTCTGATTCTGGAGTTCAGATTATCTGCGGTTATATTCCTAAAGAATGATACGTTGAAAATACAAGTTTTAAAAGATGAAATTGGAACTGAGTGAAATTTCTCCATTCATCTTATTGGGTAACATCTGTGTTAAAACATGCTATATGTCTCTTCTTTAAAAAGCATACTAAAATGAAAATGAAAAATGTTTATTGTATGTATATTTCCCCAATAATTTTTTATTTTGATAAAATGCATATAACAAAATTTACCATTTTAACCATTTTAAGTGTATGTTCATAGCGCTATGAAACCATCACCTCTGTACCTTTTCCAGGACTCTTCACATTGCAAAAACCACATCTCCAGCCCTGTTAAACAGCTCATCACCCCTCTCTTGTCTTGCCCCTTGACACTGACCGTTCTGCTGTCTGTCCCTATAATTTATATAACTCCCCTATAAGTGGAACAATATAATCATTGTCTTTATGTGGCTGTGGTAAGCCATTTAACGTAACATCCTCAGCGTTCATCCATTTGTAGCATAGATGAGAATTTCCTTCCTGTTTAAGGATGGCGAATATCTCCAAGGTGGGTTTGAGTCCATGTTGCTAATCCAGTCATCTGCTGATGGGCACTTGGGTTGCTTCTGCCTTGTTGCTGCTGTGAATAGCGCATCAGTGAACATGAATGGGCACACCAGTGTCTCTTTGAGATCCTGCTTTTGATTCTCCAAGGTATTTTATTTCACTTGCTTTTAACGGAAGAGACTCAGTGTTTCCTTGCCATGACCATGGACATGGTGGGTAGTTCTCTCTTGTCCTGAAGGAATTGCAAAAACTCTGAAGAAAGATTGCCCATGAAAATCTTTTCTTTTAAGTCACTCTCTTCCTAGCTTCTATGAAAAATGTGTCATTGTGAATTCTATTTTAAATAATCCATAGGGTTATGGAAGGAAGAGAATAATTGCAGTATTTCCAGAAGACATTAGGCATTGTGCTGCTATAATACAAAAGCATACTACTCTTTAGAGTTTCCTCAGAAAAGGAGACAAGGAAGAAAACAGAACATCTTTCTTTTGCAAGGCCATGTTGGTTGTGCACGTGGATTACTACATGGGAATCTGGGCTCCTGTGTGAGTAATTGAACGGCACAGTGTTCTAGTGTAGGAAATTCAAGACTCAATGCCATGCATTTGTTGTTTTTGTGAAACTGACTAGGATGATTAGGACTCTTCAGTCTAAAAGGATGAAAGTGGAATGCAGACATAATTACTGACTATAAGGTCATTTATTTGAGGAGAGCAAATATGAACTGGTACTTCTAATCTTCCAATGTTAAATACATCTGAATCTTTTGATGCTTATAATAGATATGTTTAAGAAAAATAAAATGAAGAGCTATTTTACATCCAAGATAATTACTAAGTTGCTACTCCCAGTAATGGTATAGGAAAACAAATGCCAGACCCATGGTAGACTAATAGCACCCACAGTGCTGATTTAAGGCAGAGCCCTAATTTTGAACAGTAACACAGAGGATAAGATGCCCATCAGCATGTAGTAGAGTGGCCTAAATCCAGTTTTCTTTCTCCCTTCCTTTTCTTTCTTTCTCTCTCTCTCTCCTTCCTTCCTTCCTTCCTTCCTTCCTTCCTTCCTTCCTTCCTTCCTTCCTTTGAGATAGAATCTCACTATGTAGTTCACATTGGCCTGGAACTTACTGAATAGCCCAGGCTGGCCTTGAACTTGTGGCAGTCCTCCTGCCTCAGCCTCCTGAGAGCTGGAATTACAGGCATGTACCACCATGCCGGGCCTAGGTTCTTGATTTTTTTGGTTCACATTGTGGTTTTTATTTCTATCTCTCTCATCCAGCTCAAGCCAAACACACATTTCAGTGGGAAAAAAAAGAGGTTGGTAGCATGCACAAACTTTTTACGTAGTTATGTGAGTTGAAAATAAGTGATATACCTTTTAACGTAGTTGGTTAAGTATTTAAATTATTTTAGTCACTTTCAACTTACAGGCTGATTTCTTAACCATGAGTTCCGTGGGAAAAAACCTTTACCCCTGAATTTTTAAGGGGAAACACAGTGTTCCTTTCTGATGTTTTTCATGCTTGTTATAAATATTTATCTTGGACAAAGAATTGCATTTCAGTGGAGTTGGAGTTTTGCAAATTTGATTATTAAAATGATTCTTCCTTTACTTTTATGATTTTGCATTTGATTTTAACTCAACATCAGAACACTCCAAATAGAGACAAAAAACGCAATACAAAAATAATCCACAAGGCAATTTTGCAATGCTGTTTTTCTTATTTTAAAAATCGTATTTATAGTAGGTGGCATTTCATTCAATTATATGAACAAAGGACAGATATATCTCATTTCCCCTGGAGTTCACATTCTTCTTCTGAAAACGAGTAAAGTATTTAAGCTTTTCAAAAGGTCTGGGCAGCTTAGTATGATCTATTGGCCACATTTGTTTTTGCAGTAATCCTCTGTTTTTCTCTCCATATTTGTTCATAAATGATCAGTGCACTGACCATTTTGTGTTGAAACACTTGAGTTTACTGCCAAAGGTGTATGTGAAGTGAGTCAACTCTCCTCCACCATGTTTTGGTGGTGAGTAGGCTGGAAGATAAGTGACCTCCACAAGCACACTTACTTTACAGCAGGCTGCTTATCTTTCTGAACTCGGTAGAAAAACAGGTGGAAAGAGAAGCAATTTAACCTGGCCCGTTGGCATCTAAAATGTCTCCCCCACCCCCAGGTCCTTCCTGTCTGCATGTAATTAATGGTATGCAGAAGGCTCCGTTCTTCTCCCTGTCCCCCACCAACCC
>RJWM01017569.1:0-42828 GCA_004363535.1 Dasyprocta punctata | reverse complement strand
TAAACAAAGTGACAGAAAATTCTTTTGCCTGCAATTAGATAACAGCAAGGTTTCCATCACTTGGAATACAGATTAAGAATTCTTTAATTCTCAGAAAGCTAGGAGAAATTTGAAATGCAATAGCAAACTAGCATTAAGGATAAAGAAAAAAAGCCTATCTACTTAGAGAAATATTTGATTAGAAAGGCCATTATTGAAAGCAGAAGGTATATTTCCTTTGAAAAAGATAGTGCTTAGAGGTCTGATTTGTTTGTTTGAGAGAGATAGTGTTTTTAACAATTTTGGTAACAAAAAATATAGACAATCAGACTGAAAAATAATTCAGCTCTAAAATATCTGAGTCTGATGGCTTACTTATTTTTTTTTCATCATGTCTTTACCCTTAGGAAAGAAACTACAGACATGAAAACGAAAAGGGAAAATCTAAGTGTTTCCATGTTTATATCATTAATGTGATGTATGCAGTGTTGTCATAATACTTACATTATTAATATTACTTATGGGGTTAGTACTGAAGTATTTTCTCATTGATTTTACTGTAAAACTTATCGTTGAAATGATATCTTCTGCCTTCTTAGATGTGGACTGAAATAAAATCATAATTCTAAGTCTGCAGCAAGGTTAGGACTTATATGGCAGGATAGACAAATTGAATCTTAAAAGATTTAATCTTCACTGCCTTTTCTTTTTGCCGTTGTTCTTTTCCAAAAGCTAATATAAAGCTTTTGGAGCTAGAATTGTTTTATGTTGTATATTTATCTTTTTTTTTATGAATTTAATAGTCTTCAAGTTCATTCTCAGACACTAAACCACTACGTAGTAGAGATGAAATCTGATTTGAGCCATACAGCTTTGTGTTGCCAGTGATGGTATCAAAGGAGCCACAAGAGAAATTTCTCTAAATGGCCATGTAAATCTCACAAATGTGAAGTTAGGACTCCAATTTGTATTCCAAGTAATGGTAGCCTTCTTTGAATGAAGGTGTTGTTGTATTACTAGGTTGATATTAGATCATCAACTCTTAATCCAGTGACTCTTTAACCTACAGAAACCCCCTGATGGAATCCACTTTGTACATGCAGCTTTTCTTTTGACTGAAATTCCTATCACCTAGTCCATAATTATACATGACAGAAGTTTGTAAATAGGAAACTCAAGAAATGTTTCTAAGAAATGACAAGAAAAAGAATAAATAAGTGCTGAAAAGATTATTATCTAAGAAAATAAAATTCACTGTAATAGTGAGGAAGTGCTATAATTATTGTTGATCCTGGCTTCACTGTTCAGATGGGTACTCGGTGAGTTAGAACCTACCACAATAGGTATAAACCCTTGGCATGACTAAAACAGCTGTTTCTAATGGGATTATATTGTGAGTTTCACAAACAGGACTTCCTGGGGGTGGGGTGAGAATGCTAATGCTGTGGCATGAAAAGTTTTGTTTTTCAGGATGGAAGGCTTTTCTTATAATACCCTATAGCAGATTTTTCTCACAATCTTTCTACTTCCTTCAGAGTTGCTCTAGACCAGTGTTTCTCAAATTTGATGCCCATGCAAACCATCTGGAAATTTTGTTAAATGCCAGATCTTGGCAGATGGATCACATCTTCAACAAGGTCTGATGGGTCAGGATGACTAATCAGATCCCGAGTGATCTTGTCCCATGCTAAAAATGTAGAGCTTGACAAGAAATTCTAAGTGTTATCCTTTAAAGCAGCATAGAATTACATGGGCACTTGTTAGAAATATAAACTCTAATGCTTCACCCCAGACCTACTGAATTGGGAATACTCAGGGAAGGGTGGGGATCCCTATGTTGGGGATCTAGCCGGGGGCCCTGTGTACTTGCTACACGCACATGCTCTACCCCTGAGCTACATTCCCAGCACAGCAGTCTCTTTCTGAAAAAAAAACAAAAACAAACAAACAAACAAAAAAAACCTTCCAAGAGATTCAGGTATGCTCCGAGATGTAAGAACCAATAAGCCAATAGTTTTGAACCAGGCCTCTGTATTAAAATAAGCTAGGACTTCTGAAAATACCAACGCTTGGGCCTCACTCCAAGTTAGAAAGGTCAGACAGCATTATTATTATTCCCGTCTTCCAAGCAAAAGAAGAGCAGGTAAAGTACTTGCTCATATTTATAGAGTTAATGAATGGTGAGATTAGTATTGAAACCTAGGACTTGCTACCCGCACGAACAAGTTCATGTTCTTTCCTCCCCTAGCCTGTCTTGAGGGCACTGACAAAATGGAATCCCAAGGTAGGGGCTGATATTGTTTGTATGGCTCTGCCTACAGTCTGGGCTGAAAAGCCCATCAATCTAGCTTCTTTTAAGAGAACTCTGTTCTATGAGGTCTTTCACATCACTTGGCATCTCTCCCAATCAGTCACCAAGTATACACTTAATTTCTTTTTAAAAGCCACCTGGTTTTGTTTTTTGTTTGTGCGTATGCCTTTTTGTTAAGTGGGGAGGGATGTGTAATCTATCTCATGCATAATTTGTTTAAGACAAGTCATTAAAAATGCACTAAAGTTTAATATGCTGTATATGTTCCTGCTAGAGTTCATTTCCCCATGTAAATGATTTTGAAAGTTTTAAAAATAGTTTTTAAGGTTTTATTGCATGCCATTGTTTGCAATACTTTGTTTTAAAGCTCTAAAATTAACATTTCTTTCCTATCAATTTTATCTTCTGTTTGCCTGCTATTGATTTTTTTTTTTTTTTTATACTCTCAGCGTGTCTAATGGAAACAGAGCTAATGGGTCTTTGCTTTGTTTATTCCCTTGCTTATGCAGCAGCATTGTTTTGATGTGGTCAGCACAGCTCTAGGAATGGGGCTTGGAGCAGCAGTAACAGAGAGAGTGCAACCATTCCCTCTATTATATTCGTGTAGATTCTGTAATCAAGTTCTCTGTTGCTTCCTCGCATTGTCACCGTTCTTTTCGATTGTTTCATTTAGTTATGTTTGGTGAGGCAGCCTCGTTTTCTTTCAAGGATATCCTTGTGAGTGATAATCGCAAAAGATATATATCCTCCTTGAGTGACTAGGAAGATCAAACCAACTGCCACCTGTGAGAAACGTCGCCCTGATTCATGAAGCAATCACAACTTCTTACTAATCCTCCACGGCCGGCATCGGCTCCTTAACAAGAAAGGATCCTTGAGGGGTGGGGGACAGGTGGCAGGCTGCTGATTGCTGTATTTCATCTGTAACCTACAAATACCTGGGAGAAAGCACACCTTTCAGTTATTCCTTAATAAAGGCAAGATGTATTTATTGAGGTTTCCAAGGGCAAGAAATGCAGTTTAAAAACGCGAACATTGTCAAAAGCCAATAGACAGATGATTGTGTGTTTTTTTGGTCGAATTTCAGTGATCTATGATAATAAGCATCAAGTACAGAATTAGAGAAAATTAGGTGCATGGAGTAAAAAGCAAAAATGAGTGGGCCCCCTTCTTACAAATGACTACATTAACAATTGTTATTGAATTCAACTTTTCTAGTTAGCATGGATGGCTTCTACCTCAAGATAACCAGCAAACTTGCCGTGTTCAGTGGTTTCTTTCTCTCTGGCCCACTGCTTCTTTTTCCAGAGCCACCAGCAAAGCAGCAGATCTGGCCTCTAATGCAAATATTAATGAGCAGTGAAATGGCCCAAAGGCAGGAAGCAGGAGAGAAGGAAGGAGATTTGATCAGCCACAAATGGATAATTATTCTCTAAATAATTAAAAGCTGATGCTACGCAAGCAAGGGACACAGCTCAAAATACTGACATGAGAGAAACATTTTTTTTTTTAAACTTGTGGAATTCTCTTCTGCACCCTCCAGAAATCTCACTTGTGGAAGTGCATTAGAACTCTCCAAATGGTCAGAACGACGCCCTTTCCCCAGGTGACTGGCAACTCTGAAGCATCGGTCGGTGCACAAGCCCGAAGAGGCGCCCGTGGCCCTGAGTGGGGTGGTGGAGCTTCAGCTCCTTGCTTGATTTGTTGCGTGGCTTTAAACAAGTCGCCTTATCACTAGCTCGCTATTTTCTTATCTGTTTAGCCAGGATTATGTTGGCTGCTCACCCAGCAAATATATTTTAAAGATTAATGGGAGAGCGCTTGCATAGTAACTTTGAACTCTTCATGTCAAAATGATACACCATTTTTGTTACACCATTAAAATTAATAAAATATTGAACTCACTTTTATCTAAACACCCAAAGGCTGTATCTAGAAGACCTGAGCATTTGGTTTTGATAGTTGCTAGTGGTAAGGAACTGGAAAGGTTAATCATAGCTTCGGGCTAGTATTTTCTCTCAGAAGTCTGTTGCAGGCATCACACATCTTGAAGATTTTCTCCCAGTCAGTTGATAGGACCTTTGAAATGTTTCTTCTGCTTCACTCTTTTTTCAGCTTCTCTGAGGGTCCTATCACCCTTGTTTTTTAGCTAATCAGATTCGAGGAAGCTGCCTTTGCCCATCAGTTGTCTTGGGGTGACGGTGGCTATGTTTTGGGTTATGTTCAGTAACCTTTAGTAAATGAGCACAGTCCTTTCATTTCACTCCTTGAAGGTGTTTGAGGAATTAGTTCGAAACAAGAAATGAACAACTGAGAGAAGAAGTTTAAATGGTTGTGATCATGGATGACTAATATCCTTTGTTAGGGCTAGCCAGTAATTTGACTTTTCAGGTGGTTTTTTGACATTTATCAAGTATAAAAGTACATAGCTGCACATTATCTTACAAGTTAACAAATATATATGAGGGATGTTTAATGCAAGCAGCATCCATTGGGTTACTGATAAGATGTAAAAGCGATAAAAGGCATGCTTTCACAAAGAGTACTCTTAAACTGAATAGAAGAAAATATCTGAAATTTAGAAAATGCTCTAAAATTAATGAACTGGTTATATTCAGTAATTAATATCTCAACAAAAACCAAGGCCAAAGGAGATTTAAGTAAGTAGATATATAATGTATGTCTTTGGTAATTAATGCCTGCCTTCTCATTTTAAAGTTTTTTCTTTCAGCCTGATTTATTCCAAATGTTGTATAAACCTCACTAATTAAATGTACATACTGAATAAAAAGCCATATTAAAAGTTAGCAGTAAGGTATAGTTACTTCAGAGAGAGAATGAGACAAGTATTTAAAAGTTCTCCATAATTTGAAAGAGCCTTTTAGGTCAGGAAATGAGGACTGTAACATCTGGCTAAAACTAAAAGAGAATTTTAACTAATTGTTCAAGTTGGACAATAGCCAAAAGCCTGGAGTTAACACACCTGGGTAATAACTGTATAATGTTTCTAGAAAAATATATTCTGGTAAGGAAGAAAATAATGAAACTTTTAAAGATTAAAGAGGGGAATGGAGAAATTTTAGGAAATAAATTTATAGAAAGAAATTATATAATACTGCTTCAAGCTTTAGAAGACAAACCAGATTATATATAGAAGTAAAAGAGAAAAGAAGGACCATGAAATCTGTGTCATTTAAAAAGAATTTCCTTAAAGTCCTAGATGTAAACAGACTCAAAAGTTTTAATATTTCACTTTTCTTTACAATGTAGTGAGTTAGATTTAGGCTTACCCTTTGTTTCAATTTCAATAAATATTTCAATTTTCCTAAAAACAGAGAGAGTGCATTATATTTGAGATGAGTCATGGTTAGTGAAGACAAAGGAGAAGTAAAAATTTGAGGTTGTAGATCAAAACTAGAAAAAATGAAAATCCTAAGAAAGTGTTTTTAGTACCTCTTAAGCATTTATGTTGCTCAGTTAAGGGTAGAAAAGAATAAGATGAAAAAGAAGGCTGCTAAGTTATTTAAGCGTAATTTACTGAGTAAATTTAAAAATTTTACTTTTGCTTTGCAATTACTGCACAAATGAATTCTGTATGCTTCTGTGGTATTTTCCCAAGGTCCAATATTGCTAATGCTGTGGAGAAAAGGTATAGAAGTCATTTTAAGAATTATACCTAATTCTTTTCCTTCATTTTTACCATTATATGCAATGATATATTCAGATGGAATAGTTTAGCTCCATATTATAAATTTAGAGGAAGAACCAGAATATGGTTATATAACTGTGAATTAAAAAGGAGGACTAATACTAGAAACAAGACACCAACAACCACTGTTGCTACCACTGAAATTAAACATTAATAAAATTATGATATTAATAAGATAAAACATGACCTAATTATAGCACTAACTTGACCATCTCTTATAGGTTATTGACCAATGCTAATTGGATTTTAAAAACCAGCATGAAATTTTAGATAGCAAAAGATAATTTCAAAGCATTATCTTATGGATTTAAAAAATAAAGTTTCACATAATTTTAGATACTATGTATAATTAGTTTAATCTCAACTAAAACATTGAAATAAATATTAAAAGGAGAAAATTTACTAATCAATCTCTACAGAATAAAGATGAGCCTTAAGTATTTTAAAAGAATAAATAATGATAAGAAAATCTAATTACTTTCTTGATAGGCTTCTGTAAGATTAAGTCAATGAAATTGCTATATTATACTTTGATTTTGGTTTTACAGATCATGAAATTATATTTGCAAATTTTATGCAAATTTACTAAGAGATTAATGTTGTCATGTTCTATAGACCTAGGACAAAGAAAATGCTGTTAAGATTATTGGTTAAAAAATGTACAAAGAGATTCCAAGGTCATGGATTCTGTGTCTAGAAGAGCTAGATGTTTAATTTTCTCTTTCTTTTTTTAACAAATCGTGGGGCAGGTTACCACAAGCCCAGGTGAGATGATCCCCACAGAGAGGTTAGGGAGGACCCTAAGAGATGGAACCATTTCAGAAGTGAGTTGGAGATTCCCAGAGCCAAAGAACTAGGCAACTCTGGATCTTCCTTTAAACCTCTTTTAAAGTCACTCCCCCCCATCAGGCACAACCTTGTGGGTTTGTACATTGTCTTCTGTACCCACGTTTCTTACCCTTTGCTGGATGCACATCTACTATAAATGCTTATAATTGATCACCTGAATGGGCCAGAGAAATCAGGACATCTATTCACAAGGTATGTGTGGTATCATACTGTTGACTCTTTATGAATAATATTTGACTATCAACTGTCTAGTTCAGTTATTGCTTGAAGCTCTTGAGATGTATCAGTGAAGAAGGCAGATAAAATCCTTTTTCTGGTAGAATTTACCTTATGATGGGTGGAGGCAAAATAATAAACATAGTAAATGATGTAAATTATGTAGCACCCTTGAAGGTGATATGTGCTAGAGAGCGAAGGAAAATTAGAGCAGAGTACTTTTATGGGGTGTGTAAAGGAAGAGTACAATTTTAAATATGGTGGTCAGGGAAAGTGTACTTGGGGAAATGACATTCAAACAAACACTTGAATAGCATGAATGGCCACTTTTCTAGAACAGAAGTGTTTTAGGCAGAGGAAAGAGCATAGAGATAAGGAGGGAGTGTGGATCTGAGACACTATTGTAGATGAGATTGGAGTGTAGTAGGTGATCTAATCATGTTAAGTCTTTCTGACCACTGTAAGCATCTTAGTTATTAATAAATGTTGGGAAGAGTCACTGGGTAGCTTCTGAATAGAGAGAAATGATCTAACTTATTTAAAAGGATTGTTTTGGCAACTATTGCAAATAGGCTAAGTGGGCCAGGAGAGAAGTAGCATGACCCTTTTGGAGGCTCTTACAATAAAAACAGGGTTAACTTTATAGAAGCTAATAATTTTAGGAACTACATCCTTGAATTTTATAGCCTAAATTCCATGAGTGCAAATATTTTTGCTATAATATATCCTTAAAGTAAAGTTATTTCCAATAGTCATTTATGGAAACAATATTTGATTCTCAAATTTTCAAAAGCATAAATCAAATACATAATTTAATCAGTGTGATGATTTATGTGTGCAGTTTTTTTTACTGCTCTCTATATACTTCTACAGGAAAGAACTGATTTAACCCATGCAAAGACTCTGTGAGGTTGAAGAACTGAGTATAATCATCTAAGGTACAGATATTTCGTCCAACTAGTTAATGGCAGAGCTAGGATGGGAATTCAGGAGTTCTTACTTTAGGCCTACACCTCTCTCCAATCTATCACTTTGTGTCCGACAAATCTTTGAAAATTTTTATAATAGGACATGACCTACATTAGAATTACTGTTAATGACCTACAAATGAAAGAAATTTTCAGCAGGTATTAAATTGGAGAGGAAGGGGTAGTGCACTGACAATTAATGAGAGCGAAATAATAAAAATCAATCGTGATAACTTTGGTACTTCATCTCCTGACCCCTTGCTTTCACCTAAAAGTCACTTATTCAAATACAGCTAGAAATTGGAGCTCATTCAAGATCAAAAGTTATGGTAGGGTGGCTACTAGCCAAAGCTAACTTTCTGTCAAAATTATCTTTAGAAGAGACTAGGCTGAAGGTGCCTTCTAGGTCAGCTATAAAGATATTTCAAAAACCTTGGGTCAAATGCATCTCTTAGAAAAATCAAATGCTGTGAGATTTGTCAAAAATTAGTAAGGTCTGTGAAACTCAATTTAAGAAGTTAAACTGCCACAGATCATAATGCTTGCCAACTTTTAAACTTTAAAATTCTTTTTTCCAAAACAGGTAGAAAAACAGTTAAATCATAACCTTAAACTTCACTGCCAAAGACTGTCCTTTTTCTTTTCTATTTCCTCCTCAGTACCTTTGAGCAAACATTCTAATCCTTACTAAATGCAAGTTACTCTGTAATGTGGGATTTTAAACTCTACATTTGACCTTCAATAAGGACCTGGACCTTGCGTTACCTCTCTGGGATGCCACTGCCATCATCCAGTAACAACCAGTTTTATCAGCTATGCTTCTAGGTTGACCAGAAGGAACACTTGGTTGGGCTCAGCTCTGGCTCCTGAGTATTTATTATTTCTCCACATTTCCTTTGTTTGAGATGGAAAAGCAGAGTGCGTGAGAAAATTAGGGGTGCTGGTATGCTAGGGTAGCAGAATCTCCCAGTGAATAAAGTGGGCTAATCAACTGAGTAAAAGATAATATTTACTGAGTTCCTACAATATTTCAGACATTGATTGGGTTGCTTTCACATTAATTATTTTACCTCTTCTTAATTCTGTGAAGGGAATGTAAAATGTCATTACGTTTTATTAATATACGAATTGGATCTGAGAGACTTTAAATCATTTTTCTAAAAAAAATTTGGACCAAAGGTGGTTTGACTCCAAATACCACAGAATGTCTCCCCCTACAATAGTCCATTTCAGAATTAATCTAACCCTGGATGTTGTGCATCATACCCTGAGCCCTACTGCGACTGAATTTTTTAGGGTATAATAGGGATCTGAATGCCTTTGAGTATCTGAAAATGCCATGTCCACACATATCATGGCTGTAGATTAAATTCATTTGCAGTTTGGGAAAATATTTATTGGGATGAGAATAGTTAATCATCATTAACGGTGGAGAAAGTTTAAGTTAATTAACTGTGATAGATATACATCCTGGGATCAAATGTTATCCAACTTAGGGCCAAATATTACTCAGTTACACCTACCTCACATAAGTGTTCTTTGTACAAAACTAGACTCCACTAGCTGTCAAGAGTGATGACATAGCTGAAAGTCAGAATCCAAATTTGGAGAGTTTCTTTTTTTTTCAGTTTCTAATTTGGTTGAATATAATTACTAAAATGCAATAGTTTAAAAGCAGGAAAAAGTCACAAAAGAAAGTAAAAGATTATACATCGAAGTGAAATATTGATGATTATTTCTGAAAGGAATGCTGACAGACTACAGCTAAAATCTGATTAGAAGATTAATGTCAGATATATTAGCTAGAGATGATCTCTCCATATCAATTTAAATCACATCATTCAACTCTCCAAAGTCTGGGTGTTCTTTCAGCTATAATGACCCAGATTCAGAGCAATACCTGACATTCCACTCCATCCTTCTCCTCATTGTCTTCAAAAAGATGTCCTGGTCCCTGTTCATCTTTTCATTCCTAAAGTCCAGGGTTTTGTTCCTGAAGACCATTATGCCTCCTGAAAATTAAGAGAGATGAAGTCAAGTTTTCCAACTGATAAAAACTACATCCTTATATGTGTTGCTTGTATTATTTTGGAAAAACACTATCACTTTGTCACTAAGCTGAATAAGGTTTTTACTGTACATGTTACACAAAATGAATTTATATGGATCATTATAACATATAGTCTTTCCAATTTATTTTCCCACTTGTTTAATATTTGAGATCAATTTCTTAAAGGAAAGAAATTGCACTTGCCCACATGTTGTCAGTTGGAGACAACTTTTCCTGAATTTGCATGTTAACATTTGAAAGTATAAGGAGGGGAGAAAAATGAAAGATGGGACCAAATGTTCCTGTGTTCCCCTTCTTCCCTTCTTCTTTCTTTCTCTGCTCCTTTTTTATTCTTTTTCTTCCTTTCCATCTTTCTCCAGGTCTTCTGTTTTTTAACCTCCTCAGTGAAAAACTATACATTATAAGCAGAATAGCAGCATGGTCCCTTAGCACCTTAGTGTAAAAAAAAAAAGACATCAACACTGAAAAACACACATGTTCGTGGATGCGAATACCCAAACAATGCTCTAAAATGACTGTGTAAAGTCTCTTGAGAAATGTATATTGCTCATGATTCTCAATAAAAATGTTTTAACTAAATAAAATTAGTGTTTATCATTGTTTCTTCTATATTTCATTGACATAATAAAGGATTACATTTTGTTATTTGGTTAATCAAAACATTCCAGGAATCAATTTTTTGTATGTGAAATATTAGTGTTGGAGAAGTGATGTCTAAACTTCCTTTTAGTTCTAAAATGCTGTGACAAAACAACTCATGAAACATCAGATTTGGTGTCTATGCACACTGCTTTTCATGGTCTATGAGCACATCTTTCAACTCATATAAATATTATCTTTTCCCCCCAGTCTTTGGCTTCAAACTTGTTTCCTTGGGAATGATATGGCGTGGAGTGTCAGCATAGCCCCTTTCAACTTCTGATGAGATACACAAAGTGCCTAATTCTTGGTGGACGTTTAATAATGGTATTGAAGGGTAATAATAAACTTGAACTCTGCCAGTAGAGAATCAGTGCCACATTTCCCTCCAGTAAAAAATCACTCATAGAGATATGAATACCTAGCTTAATGATAGTACAACTTTATCCTCTCTTAGACCAAGCATGGTTTCAGGTCATAGGGCATTCACCCAGTGAGAAATGAACAGAGAAGAAAGCTCTTGGCAGAAGAGGGGAAGGCTGCCACAGAAGAGATTTAAGAGACATGGTTCTGTTAGTTTTCCTTTATACTGTGCTTATGAATTCTTTTAAACTTTTTAGCAAATATCACTAATGTTAGAACCTAACCTTGCCTATTTCAACTAATGACACAAGATGCTTCACAAAGCTTTCAGATTCAGCAAACCAAAAGACAATGTAGTAAGCATTTTCGCCTAATTGTTAAGCACATGAACCCATGTAATTATATTTATCTTTTGTTCATGTAGAATAAGTCATCGAAATTTGCCTAACAATACTCCTGTAAAATCTAAGAAAACTATGTTTGTTCATTTTCCCATACAAATAAAATACTTTTACTTTGAAACAGAAGCACAGTATTTTCTCTATTTAGAAATTAATTTTTCATTTAGAAGCTCCACTGAAAACAAACTTTAGTTTTAATAAGGCCCTTAAATTTAGTGACGTGGATATTCCTATACAAGAGTATACCTTCCATTTGTTAGGTGTATAATTGCATTTCCTATTTAAAGTTAATGAAATAAATAATATAGTTCTCTGTTTTTTCTTATCCTTGTGTTCTATGAATAAGCAGGGCAACAATCCAAGTTCTGGACTTAGTTCCTGCTGCTTGCACAGGGTCAGTGGGCTAGAATTACTTAGCCAGCTATCTGTCTCCCTCTGAGGATAAAAAAGTTGTAAGCAGTCTTGGTAATCACATATATGTGATGAAGAATTATTGTGAGATGAATGCAGTGTTTTCTCTGGTGATGGAATGTTTACCATAAAACCCATGAAGAGGCAACAAAGTGGGTACAGCGATCTCTTTTGGGGACAGGGGAATATATGGCCTCACTTAGCTACAAGGGCAAAATAAAATGACACCTTTGCAGTTTCCAACAGCTCAGAAAACTCCACTCTGACATTTCATTTTACCTCGGCAAACAACTGCAATGAAAAATAGCCCAGACACATTATAGGATATGCCCTTATGCATGATATTTTGTATCAGATATATCAGTCACATTGCAAAGGACTTAGATCAACTTAAAAAAATAAAACCCAATAGAATGATTACAGCCGCTGCCTAGAATGACAAGTATTATCAACAAAAATTAATCAGGCGCATCTTTTAGTGAACTCAATTAATAATGTGCAACAACAGGGTCTCTTTTCTTAAGATGAAAATTAATTAGTGGAGGGAAGGTCACTTGGAGATGCTGACATCACTCATCAGAATGCTCTGGCAGCTCTAATTATTTGTCTTCCAGGCTTGGGTGATCAGAAATTATTGCAATACCTGAGCAACATTTTGAAAAAGCTTTGTGCATGGCTCTTTTAATTAGACCTGGTATTTGATTAATGCAGTGGAAGCGTTCAGATCAGCCTCTTATCATTGAGTGACTTAGAAGTTTTAGGGAATTATACTGTGTAAGACAGGGTCACTGAAGAGGTTTTGAATCTATATATTTTATTATTAAAAGAGTTATAATGTTAAATTTGATTTATCTTTCTCTTATAAGCACTTTGCTCATTGTCAAGCATCATAATGTATGGCATAGAATTTTATTAATTTGTATTTTAAGCATTTTTTGCCTTTCAACTACAGCAAGTTGCTTGCAGTTTTGAAATTGAACATTTAATTTGAAACTCTTTTAGGACTCAGTGTAAAATAACATAGAAAAAAATTAAAGTAATCATTATGTCAAAATTCAACATTAAAAATTCAATTAGGCTCTTTTATGTACAGTCATTGAAAGCTCTAAATGTGAATACAGAAACTCAGGAAAATATTGCAAAACTGACAATGTTGATATAAATGGACTGATTTCATGAGCTGAATAATTACATTTCTAAATTTCAAGGGTTAAAAAAAGCATGATTAAAATGTGCCTACTTTAAAAACGTCTATATTAATGTGCAACAGTTTAACCGTAATTTTTTGTTTTAATGTAATTATCCATGGTATTCATAGCAATAGCACATTTTTTTGCTGATGTTCACATAATGTATTAAATGTTGGCTATTTCTTCAAAGACCACAAGAAAAAATGGAATAAGAGTGACTTTCATAATAGCATTTTTATCTGCAGGGGAGCATAGTCAAAGCTTTACAACTTTGACCTATAGAACACATCAGACATTGTACCTGCCTTTCTGGGTTGAGGACTTATTTACCTGAACTTACTTATCTAACTTTCTGCTTTTTTCAGAGGATGGTGTTTAGGGTTAGCCGCGTTAACCTGCCAGTGGACACAGAGCATGGGTTTCACGCACAGTTCAGCCACCTCTGCCTGCCGGGACGTCCCAACTCAAGATGGTGAAGGTGAGGTGCGCCTTCCTCCTTCCTGCCTCTACTCATCCAGAAGGTGTCTCTTGAGGGTGACTGCACAAGGGGAAATGTGCCTTGTGCTAGGTCGTTAGGACTCTCGTAACTATGGAAGGTGATATGTCATACTGAGGGAGGAAAAACATAGCCCTGTGTCTTATACCAGTTCCCTTGTATGTTTATTGGTCTTTCATTTTTTTCCTTTATCCCTCAACATCATACAAGTTCCCTGGATGTATGTGATTCCTTTGGAAGTCTTTGAAAGACTACCCAGTAAGCAAAATATCCTATTTCACCCCATTCTACCCACTATCATATTTACTCCCCAAATCAGAAACCGTTTCTGTTAAAGGAAACAATTTTAAAGTAGCCCATGTTCTCAAGGGGTTGGGAAGACAATGGCTGCTTAGCGAAGTAGGATTGTCTAGCTCACAGAGCCCAGATTCGGTCTTGCAATTTTGTTTCCCATTTACCAACAGATCCAATAGTGCAGGTTTCTACACACACACACACACACACACACACACACACACACACACCTATTCCCAAGAATATAGTTTATTTTAAATTAATTATTAACCAATGAGAAAAGTAGCATGGAGCTGTACTTGGTTTAAGGCCAAAGAAACACTGGGTCAGATCTGGACTATGCTTTTAGGATCTATGTGCTCATGGGAGAGTCACTTAGTCTCTCTGAACTTAGTAAACAGGGGTAATAGTTTCGGTTTCATGGGGGTGGGGTTTGGGATGGATTAAATTAGATAATGTGTATCAAAATGCTTTCTATAGTGATGATTTAGCTATCTTTCACTTATTTGTAGAAGGATCTAACTGCTTTGCGTCATTTTCAGTTTTAATGACTATCTTTAAATCTGGCTGAACTACACTTTAAGAGATAAATATATCCTTAAAATCAACAAGCATATCTTAAATAGCTAGAATATATAGTTCAAATTACCTATTCTGGAAATGTCTGGGTTCTAGTTATGGTTTAGATATTAGTGAAAAATGAAGTTACTTGTCCTATAGTCACTGGTAAAACATTTTAGATACTTATTTCTACTGATGAATTATGCATGCAAAGGCAGAATGGGGCTCATTGATTTATTTTCCCTCTTTTATGCCTTGATTTTCAGGCTATGTGCAAAGCGGTGTATATTTTTTCTGTCCTGTACTCCCACTGACTATATTATGCTCATGGGGCTCTTCAAGTGGAGGAGACACGCAGCTCTGCTCACGGATGGCAGGTTGGCCTATAAAGCCAAGGTAGTGAGCGGGCATTTGGGAGAAGAGATTTTAAAATTAGTGTCAGATGTTGAATTGTTAAGCTGAAGTACAACATCTCCACTTAGATGTTAATTCCATTCACACTTCTGCTATCTATCTCCAAAATCCATCATTTAAAAATCTTAGAATCCTCAAATTTTGATTGTATTGTAGATATGTAAAATAACAAAACTGGGTAAGTTTTAAAATATAGCAAATATTTATACAGCACTAACTGGACATCAGAAACTATTCTAGGTCTTTGTCAAGTATTAATAAGTAAGAAAACTCCAGACCTAAAATGGCATGTAGTTTCTAGAAGACAACAACAAGAAATAAGATGCTACATTTCGTAGCTTTCTGTGTAATTGGTATTACTTTGTGAGTCTTGCCTACCCTGAGTGATAAGAAATACTGAATCATTAGTTGCTGATGAGAGAAAGTTGTCCATTGTCACTCCCTTTGCAGATTTTGTGGTTAGGGGACCGAATTCCTTTGTGAAACGGTGATTGTGTGATTGTGTTATTGGCTGGCTGTGGCAGGTGCTGATCCTATTGGGTAGGACCTTTATACACACAGGCAGACTCCTCATCCTTTCTTACCTGTTCCCAGTCTACCCACAGATACGGAGGGTGGTGGAATGGGCTGGCTCCTGCTTCACAGGTTACCTGGAGCTCCATGGTAGAGAAGCCCAGACAACAGATTAAGAGTCTCAAGACAAGGCTTTGAGACTTACTCTGGTTACAAATCCACTGAGAGCGGGAGCTTTTTAAGGGACCTCTGATTCTGTGATTCTAACATTATATCCCTATTAGATTGTGCATTTGTAACACTAGCAACTGTGTCTAATTCATATGTGTAAACATGCTGGGAGAGCAGGAAATGGTGGAATATAAAATTTCCTATGTGGGATACAAACTCCTTCCTTTATTCACTTTGCTTACTTGATATAGAACCAATTTTCTCTTCAAAGGCTGGCAACTCACTGCATTATGACAACTAATTCACTTCACTGTTAAATTAATGCAAAGAGATCATCAGCGGAAGTTCCTATGACTAACACCCCATTTAAATGCAGTTATTAAGACAGTTCTGCTAACATTCTTCAGTAATTTTCTTAGAATGTGGCCTCCATTTCTTAAATGTGGGAGCGTAGTTTGTTAGCCAGTGTTTTGGGCATGTCACTGTAGAAATCACTTCTAATCTTGGCTGATTGAATGAAAGCATGTACAGTGGCACTCCTTTAATTGGCAGCAACTGATTAGCTACTAAGAATATAAGCTTGAAGCTCTCGCTAAATATCAAACATAGAAAAGTTTGAAAATATTATATGTAAAAAAGATCAAGTATCTTCTAAAAAAGATAATTAACATTCATATAAGAATCCACAGTGAGGATTTTCAGAGTAATGTTTTAGAGACTTTCGTGTTCATTAAATGGTATGAACCCTGGCTGGTCATGGGAGTGTAGACACATCACCACCTGCTCACAGGGCATCAGATGTCTCATTTGTAAACTGAGTTTGGGCTCAGGTTGGCTGCCTGGGCTATGCAGCTAACCATGGCTAAGACTGAAAAAGGACACTCAGATAACCTGGAGGATCGCAAGTCACAAATCTTCTCCTCAGATGAAGAATATAACGTATTTAGACTGCAAAATAATTTCATACATCCTGTAACATCTACTTGTCCACTGTCACTAAACTGTCAGATCATTCAAATTCAGAAATTCCTTAGCAATGCCCTACTTTGTTTACAGGTGAATAATCTTATCCTCCATGTGGACAAAAATTAGAAACAATTTTCTCATTTCAGAAACTAACTGGGATATTTGCTAACCTTGCCCACAAAGTTTTAAACACATTATTTAAAGCTGGGTTGACTTGGTATATTTTCACACATCACATAAAATATAGTAGTTTTGAAAAAGTTCTATTATCAGTTGCCTTCTTAAATTTCTATTAATTTATAGCATTTGAAGCAAATTATAATAAACAAACCCTTTAGTTCTTAGCATCATATATCTTGTTGTCTACATAATCTGATGAGTAACTTATTAAATTAGTACAACCTTTCTCTATGCTGAGACACAATGTTTTATTGGCAATAGTATATATCATTTCTTAACAAATTCCTCTGTGACTTTTCTTAAGCCCGTTAGTTTGAGTCTACTCAATCAATAGAAAATGTTCCTAAGAGAGGTATTGCTCACAAATTCTTATTCTTTCTCCAGGACACATCATAGTTTAACTTGTCAGAAATATTTCTATGTATACACAATAAAACCTTTCTCTGTTTGTCAAATACAGGGGCCCTGAAGATACACTTGTCTAGTACACCTTGCTATAGAGCCAGAGATACTCATTTGATCACCTTGCCAACTGCTTCACGTCTGAGAAACAAAGGAAACTACACATGTATATTAAAACTGATTAGCATTGTACCCTAAAGCAATTAAATAAATATTAGAAGAAACTCCCACAGCCCTTTGTTTTGCTATAAGGGGCTCAGCTGTGCTCCTTCTAACCCTAACTACATCACTTCAAATTACCAGTAAATTAACAGAGGAACACTTTCAACCTTAGAGCAGATTTGATCCAAATAGTCTTTAAATGCCATTTCTGTTCCTATTAACCTAAAGATCGGCATAGCAGATCTTTTCTCGGGGCTGCCCAGCAGTCCAGGGCATTAACGGCGAAGTTGTGACAGCACTTTTCATGATGATTTATGATTCCGTGTTTAACTTGATTACGCCAATGCTGACTCTGAATACTATTTCAATTAGTGCACAGAAGGTCACATCACAAATATTCCTCTATAATCTATTCCTATTAACACTAATACATGGAGTAACCAAATCTTTTCACCCTTGTTGATTCACATCATCTATAGTCCTAACTGCAGGCTTGTTTACCAGTTTACTGCTTTGGACACTTCCGAAATGGTAATTTTCACTCCTTTGAGTATCATTAATAGCCATGCCATGACATGGGGAATAAAGTGTCCCCCTGCTGGTGTTTGTGTATTAATAATTATCAAACTCTCAGATTTATTAAACAGGAGGTATGCTTTCTAAAATGCCTGTCTAAAGCATTATTTCATGACCAATTACTAAATAAATATACAAAAGTGTGTCTTTTCTTTTCTTTCTTTCTTTCTTTCTTTCTTTCTTTCTTTCTTTCTTTCTTTCTTTCTTTCTTTCTTTCTTTCGGAAAATGAAACTGGCTTCTGCCTAAAATCAATTTTAGCAACAACCCTTCTTTCATTATTACTCCATTAATGACTTCAGGGAATTGCTCCTATTTATATTTAACCAATCATAATCCTGTTTTCTTTTCTTTCTTTTTTCCTTTTTCCTTTCGTATTAATTTCTATGCCTAATCACTGGGGAAAACTGAGAATATTGGGTCATCAGGTCTTTCCTTTTTACCTGTAAACTGCTTATTAAATAGTCCCTGTGGTACAAAATTAAGACTACAAAGAGGAATGGAGTTTTATTGAAAAAAAAAACTTTTCAATTTGTCCAAAGGTTAAAGTGAAACCAACTGCTAGAGACAAAATCCACACATCATTTAAACAATTAGTGAGGAATGTTCAAAGACTTTATGTTCAAAGGGCACACAATTTGTATTTTAAGTTGTATGTGGAGGGAATCTAGACGGAGAGTTAATTAACAATAAACCAAGAGGGCTTCATCTCAGATGTTTAACTATGCACAGAGAGGCTGGCGTCCAGTGGAGAGCGTGGTGGGAAGTAGGAGTGGGAGGCTGGAATGTCACGGTGCTCAGTGGGCTTCCAATAAATGCTTTATTAATGATGATGTCAGCCTCGCAAAATATTACAGGGGCCTTGTCTTAGTGGCTTGCTTTTTCCTTGCTTTTTAGTGACCTAAAAAATTGTTTTATAATAAGGTTTTTTACAGAAAAAAAAAAAAAGAAAGAAACTAACCAACCAATAGTTTTACTTCACAACTCCTCAGTGATCTGGCTTTTAGGGATTCTCCAGCAATAAAAAAACATCATGTTCATAGTCTTCTCACAGCGTCCTTTAGTAATCATTCACGAGATATGCAGTGTAAGCTAAGTGCTTATTGGAGTAAGAAACAACTTTTCTATTTTTTGGAGGGCAAGGCTGACTTTGCATAATTATCACACTTTTTATAAATCAGAACAGCTAGTAGAATTTGTAAAAATATTAATTAACAATTTATTTTTTCAGTGTTCTTATGCAGTTGCTCTGCATACCACCTCAGCACAGTGCTGATAGCTAGTCAATACTGACCACGTATCAATCGATCCCTTTGTCCCCACATACCAACTTACATATTTCTCCAGAATTTCTTTCTTCTCATCCATGGCTTTCCCTAGATTCAATTTCTAGCTTATTGTTTGGAGCTGAGTCCTATATTCCAAAGGATGCCAGCAACTCCCACTAATCTGACTTAGATTAGCAATTGACAATTTAGTACCTAATACTCACTAAACATGGAACTTCATGCAAAATGAGACTCTGAGAAAATAAAACAAAACTCAACTGGTAAAGTGGTGCACAGTGGAGTTACTAAATGCAGGTGAAAGTGCTTGTTGAATAGTTCTTTGAACACGATAGAGCATGTTCAGTCTGTTAAACTTTCCTCTCTTGTCTGAGCTCTAGAGAACTCAGGTGCTTGGCTTGAGACCCCTGCAGGAGCTCCATCTGACTGTATCCAGGAAGGTACAGTCCCTGCGTCTGAGAGTTGCATGTCTAATTTCAGAAACAGAATACTTCTAAAACTGAAGGGTAATTAAACTCCAAACTCATAAGCTTCCAAATGTCTATTATTTTCATGTTGCAAAGTAAACTCCCCCCACCAAAAAAACCATAAATATGTCTTTGTCTCTTTCAACAATATATGTTTTATTTATTTATTTATTTATTTATTTAAAATATGGAACACTTCATGAATTTGCATATCATCCTTGTGCAGGGGCCATGCTAATCTCTGTGTCGTTCAAATTTTAGCATATGCGCTGCCAAAGCGAGCACAACAGTGTATGTTAATGTGCTGTGTACAGTGTCTCGTACCTGATAGGTCCTCAAGAAAATTTAGTTTGCCTCCTCCCATCCTCTCTGTCACATTCTGTTTTTGGTCTCTTGCTCTCCATATCTGAGGTGACTTTCCCAGATGAGTTGGCTGGGAGAGGGAAGCCAGTTACCCTTAAGGTGTGCATTCCATGCCCTGCCCCCACAACTCCTACCCTTCACCATGGTCGAAATCAAAGTGGGGATTGGACAAGCAAGCTGTCTGCAAAGATCCCCCCACTATAAGCAAAAGATAAAGTTTCCACTCTAACACTTGAATACTGGTTGAAAACTTATTTAGAAGTAGAAGGAAATACAGAAGGGAGATAGGAGAATAATTTTATGCCAGGATAACAAAGAGGAGAGAGAATAATCTAATTTCTCTTACTTGCCTGTAGAAATACTTATGGGGGCTTAAGTATGGACTGACAAAGATGAATGAACCTCCTTATTGTTGCATTAATAGGATAGTTAGAGTTAAGGATCAGTGAGCATTTGTTCTTATAATAAAAGCTTTCTTTAGTTTTCCATATAAATGTACTTCTTTGTATAATAGTATCTGTGTAGTAATCATAAGTGATGCTTAGCCTACACGTCTGAGTGATTAGGGAATAGTTATAAATTTTTATATGCATATATCTATATCTCCACATGGATATAGCCTTCCTTTCACAGGTGGTTCATAAAAGGGTTGTAATAGAAAAGATCCACTTCAAATGAAAGGTTGAGCTGTTACGTCTAGATTGAGAGCGATCACAGAGATTAGCCCCTTGCCCTGAGTAATTTATAAAAAGCAAATGAGAGGCTGGTGGCCATGAAAATAAATACAATTAACCCACTTAGAAAAACCTTCACCCTTGTTACAGATAGTTTCTGCTTGATCAGGCCAACTAGAGTAACACACAAATAAATTAAGCCAAAGATTCCAAGATTTTAAAGTTTCCTTCTAATTTCTCCATAAATAATTGGACTATAGAAGAATAGGCCCATTTTTCAAATTCTGAATAAGCACCTCGTGCATATGAGTCAGTTCATAATTTTTGCACAGATGTCACACTCCACAGGATATAAAAACAAACTAAAGATAGCTGGCCATATAATGTGTAGATATATCATCGTTACAGATGCTTAGTAGAGCTTGTGCAGTTTTTTTTTCCTGAAAACAAATCTCAAATCTACATATTTTGAAGATATAAATTTCTCATTTGTTATTCTTGGACATGCTCTTTATTATCATTTTTTTTCACAAGTGAATTTTTAAAAAGTTCCAGACCCACAAAACTGGCATGCAACTGACATGGCTGGAAAAGCATCCCTACAACAAAGACGATGACAGAGCAGCCAGTGCGTTTCTTGGAGGGCCTGAGAGGGCCTGCGTAGCGAGGACCATCAGCATCCTCTCCAATCAATCCGGCTTTTGGCTCAGCCACTTGGAGTCCTGCACCCTGACGGAGAACTTGCCAGTGTTACGGACACCTGTGAGTTACTGCAATGCTTCCTGTCGGAGCATGCGACAACACAGCTCTTAGAACTGGTGGAGAATGGAACCATCTCTGCTCAATAGTTTTTCTAGGGACTTGGTTTTGCTTTCTGTGGGCAAACGGAATGACGTGCCTGCTTGCCCTCCACATTTTTTCAAAACCCTAAATGGAAGCTGACTCTTGGGGCAGTTGGTTATAAACAGAAGAATGTCAAATACTGATCATAGTCTCTTCCTCAGGAAACAGTCTAAACAGAGCGTGCCCAAATGGAGGGTCTATGCTGGGAGCAAAATATTGTCCTTATGGGAAGTTTGATACATAAGATTTGAATCTGACTCTATTTAACTTCCCAAGCCTCAGTCTTCACCTCTGTAAATTTGGGATGATAACGGTACTTTCAATCATTGTGAGGATTAAATAACTAATTCATGTAAAGTGCCGGGCACGAAGTTTAACCCTTGCTTTATTGTTGCCATTTTGCATATGGTGAAGAAGGAAACATATTCTGAAAGTTCTGTGGGAAATACAAAGAACAGATAATGGGGAACACTGTTTCAGATGGAAGGACATAAACTAAGGAGCTTATTAATTTCAGAGGCGATTTGCACTAAAAGAATACTTCACTTCTTCACAAATGCATTCATAATGATAATATTAATAACAACATAATACCAATAATAGCTAACATTTATTTTAGCTCACTTCCTGATTATACCAAATAAATGTTTTATGAAATAAGTCTAGTATTGGAATGAAGACTAATCCTTTATTTATTCAAAATCATTATGAGTATCTTGTTGACATCAATTGTGGTAGACCAGGGAGTGGCTTAGTTCTCCTTGTAGCATTAACACCTTCAGCTGATTTTCATCAGCAAGACAGTGCACCACTTAAACACAGTCCAGAAGGAAGAAGAAAGGGGGAGGAGAAAGAGACAGTGAAAGAGAACAGATATTTGTTAAGCACCAGATACAATACATTGAACAGTCAGTGTATCATTGATGAGAGATAAAGAAAAACCTCTCAGGTGTTTGGAGTCCAGTTCACAACATAAAAATAGTAGGCAGAAATAAATATTTCCTCAGGTATATCCTAAGTTGCCTTTATAATTCAGAATGTTGAATTACCAAGATTAGAGATGCAACTCAGTGTGGTAATTCTTTTGTACTTTCCTACTTGTTCTGAGATTGCAGAAATCAGTGAGTAGATAAGTCTCTTTATCATTGTGTTTGAGAACATACTTTCTGTGTTGCTAAGGTTTATTGTGCTAATATAAATGTTCGATCAGGAGTAACATGGATCTGTGAAACCAATTTTTTCTCTTTTCTTTCTTTTTTCCTTCCCTCCCTTTCCTTCTTTTTCCCCTTCTTCCTTCATCCTTTCCTTCTTTTCTGTTTTCTGCTTCCTCTCATCAATAATTGAAAACTAGATAAAATACTTTCTAGGTCATATCCCTTTATGTTGTTCATCACAAAATTTGATTTTTTGTTAACTATTCAGTAATTGCTTCTTGTTATTATTATACCTTCCTAATCAGAATAAGTGCAAGGACATTTAAACTACAATTGAAAAAAATAATTATAATGTGATACCCACATTTATAGTTCTCTATATAGTTCCCTCTGAAAAGATGAACACAAAAAATCACAGTGGAATTTCATTTCTGAGGTGCAGTTGATTTCAAAGACACAACACTACAAGGCATAGATTCTTATTTAAATTTAAAAATTCCCCAGTATGACCATTTCTCCCAAATAAACTTTGCCCATTATGTTTTCAGTAGACTTAGGTGAAACATATCTTCCTGTAAATATTATAAATTTCCTGGACATGTACAACTTAAACTTGATAACAGTTTGCTATTAATGTTACACCTTGAATTTTAAAAAGCAATACCAGATTTCTTTTGGCCAGACTGACTTTGTCCTCATTGAACACTTCCTGTAAAAAGTGACAGTGCTTATGGTGCCGACAGCTAGCGAGACCATTGGGACTGCACCAGTCTGCAATAAATGAAAAGCTCTTTTCAGACCGAGTTTTAGCTGTGTATTGTTATTTGTCTTTGAATCCATTTATTAGTCCAGAGATAATGTGACAGTTGACTCTTACAGTAACACAGTACTCATTAGCTAGCTTGACAGGGAGGTGCCAACGTGCACTGAAGATTGTATTTTATTAATCTTCATGGCTCATTTGGAAGCTTGCTGGCTATCTTATAATGTGCCCTCGTGCTGACTGGAACAGGAACGTGTAGCCGAGCTTACAAGTGAAAAATATAAACTTGCATGATAAGATCTTTCCTTTTCCTTGACCTGAAATGCAGAAATCTAGTAAAGTCCAAGTGGATTGATGCAGCATCTAGTGAAAATTTCCTTCCTGAGAATCCATAGCATTCCTTCTACATACTAAGGACAACTGAATTTAAAACTGTTCAGTGCTTAATTAATATATAAGGTAAAAGTCTGCAGAAGATTTAGTTAAATTTAAGGTGAATTTTGGAATGGTTTGAAGAAATAGGCTTGGCCAGCATATCTCTTTTTCTTAATTGTGTGACACAATAATCCTCTGAGTTGATCTAAATCTTCATTAGACTTATTACTCTTGCATAAATCATAGTCTTTCTGTCTTTGACAAAATTTTAGCTTGCATTTAAACAAGCTAAATGAAGTGACGTGGCTCACTCTTCCAACATTCTTAGTTTTGTTTTCAGTTCAGTTTTTTAAAAGTATTATGAGGGGCAGATGTTATTGGGGCAGTTACAAATCATACAGTAATCTCTTAGAAGATTTCAAAAGTGATTTTTGTTAATGTTTTGGAAGAAGATTGAAAACTCTTGAAGTCATCACTTTTTGGTGACTTTCATAAGACATAAACTGTTATTTGTTAATTTGTTCTAAACCTTTACATTTATTTCTAATGGAGTTTTCACTTATTTCTTACCAATTCAAACATATTTTACTCTGTATTAACTGAAAATAGATTCGATTTGGATGTTTTCTTTGGCACTACACTAATAAGGCTAATCAAGATGAGATTCCAAGGCTTAAAAAAATGAAATCAACATGTGGTTTAATTCTCACTACTAAAACTACACTGAAAGACTGTTAAGCTTCTGATAGAAAACAATAAAAAACAAGGAAATTCACTGTTAAAACGGCAGCATACCATATGTCCTTTAATACCTAATTACAACAGGGGCACAATAAGAAAGTCATTAAACCTGCACCCTATTGTGCATAGGTATCAGAGCACATATGGCACATTTCAACCATTAGTATAAATCTGATTGCATCTGTGATTTTCCGTTACAATTTTGACTGTATTTTGACGATGAAAATGTTGGTAGACATATTGGTCATTGAGAAGAACTGCCAACCAAGAGAAATGGGACCATTTTCACCCCTCAAGGGATAGGTTATTATAAATTGCACAAAGGCCTACTAATAACCTTGTTTTTGCTCCTGACTTTAATGGATTTTGGTGCAATAATATCCTCATTGAAAATTTCAAATTATTTTTACTTGCCAGATAAGGGAATTTGATCTGAGTACTAGCAAAATATGCATTTCTTACCAAATATAACCTGGGAATTTGTATGCCTTCATGTAAAAAAATGTAGATAATGAAAGGGAATACCATGTCTGTACTTTCTCTTATGAAGATGGAATTAATATATAAATGGGATACTCAAAGTTGGTAATATTTTCTCTTTGGCACAGTTTTAAAGTCCTTTATATCTATTTATCTGTCTGTCAATCTATTCTATCTATCTATCTATATCTATCTATCTATCTATCATTTTTTAAAGGCAAATATAAAGCATGAAGGGATAAGAATCAGTAGATTTAAGATACCAGGTCTCATTCATCTCCGTATGTCTAACACTGAGCTCATAGAATAGTTGTGTAGGTACCTGACACATTTGGATGCATGAAAAGCACAATCTGTTTTTAATCAGATTCATATAATTCACTTGTATTTCACTCACTCATACATTCATTTTTCATTATTGAGCTTTGGTGTTTATTATGAACTATTGTAGGGGCTTGGAGTACAACAGAGTAAAACAGGCAAGCCCTCATCAACTACATATTCTATTGCAGTTTTTCAACTAATAATAAATACAGTAAAGTGAAAGGGAAAAGGGTGTACCACTCAGTGTGGGTTCTGGTTTTGTTGCTCCTCTGATCATGAGCTACAGGGAAATTAGCATGCAGGAGGTGAGGGACTAGCTGAGAGTCCTTGGCTTAGGTAAACAGGGGTAAGGTGACATGAGGGTCGTCCCAGTGGAGTCAAGGCAGACAGTAGGTAGGGAGGTGTTGAACATTAGAGCATAAAGAGGTAGGGTCTGTTGAGCATTAGAGCATAAAAAGATGGGGAGTTCTGGGTCTTTTTTTCATTCCCCAAAGAGCAATGGGAAGACTGGGAGCAGGACAACCTCAGCTCTTGGAACCTCTGTGCTCTCACTTAGGTGGGGATTAGGCCTGGCTTGAGGGAACTTCTGCCTAGCACTTATTGCTTAATGTTGTTATTGATTGATAACTAGGCTAGAGATGTTCTATGGACAACAAACTTTCTGAGGATATTTCCTGCTGTTCAAGTTTGTCAAGTACATTTTTCTTTTCTTTCTTTCTTTTTTTTTTTTTTTTTTTTTTTGATTTTGCACATGTTTTCTTTATTTGGAACCAGAATCTGAAGTTTAAGCTCACTTTAGTGTGTCATATAACATTCAATAGGTATTCAATAAATCGTATTAATAAAAAATTGTTTACAATGGGTGTCTAATAAAATTTATTTTTTAAATAATTTTTTATTTAAAAAATATTTAAAGAGAATAAAATCAAGCAAAATAAAACAGAATGAAGTCAATCAAAACAGAACAGTGTAAATGATACAAGATTTCAAAACAAGATAATAGGAAATCAATAATGGCTACCCTAATGTCTCTTGTCACAAAATAGCTGCCCATACCATCAGACATAGTAAAATCAAACAAAATAGGTTATGTAACCAATAAAAACAAAACAATGAACACAATACGGGACTTCAAAATATCCAAAAAAATCCAAAATGGCTACCATAGTATATCTTGTTATCTTTGAAATAGTTGCTGCCCATGTCATCACATATAATAAAATCAAACAAGACAAAGCAGCATAAAACCAAATCAGACAAAACAATGAAAATGGTACAAGATTTTAAAACAAGATAATAGAGAATTAACAATGGCTACCATCTTTAGAAGGAGATCCCCCATAGATGCGATATTGCATCTTGTTATCCTCTAAATAGATGATCAGATTACTGGCTTTAGGCTTGCAAAGTCAACGAAACACTACACACTACAAGCATTAAGTTGTATTTTACTTCAGTAGCTATCATCTCAGCCTGTGTTTCTTCAGATCAGCTGATCACTTATGGGGGTAGAGGGGAATCTTGGCTCTTCTTGTCTCCCAGCCCGCATGCTGGGAGGGGCTGATATCTGGTTCTCCTCCCTGCAGCCTGCACATTGTGCTGACTCACAGGAAGTGGATGGCTTCTTGTTCTCCTCCTGGTGGCCCATGCATGGTGTCAACTCACAGGAAGTGGCTGACTTCCTGTTCTCCTCCTCTATTTTTCTTATAGTTAGTGAATCATTCATTTAGAAAGCTTGAAACATCTTAAAAAAGTACAGCTGCATATTCTGGAATGCTAAAAAAAGTTATCAGGTGTTAAATATTTACCTTGGAACATTATAAAGAATTATTTACATTATAAACATTACATATTGCCTTTGCTATTAAATAATAATTCCATCTTGTTTCACACGTTAGACTAGTTAGGTATCTCCAGCCCAAAGTTCTACCATTTTGGTTTAAGAACTTGCAGCCTGCTAAGGACTAGACTCAGACAAGGGTCTGGGCCTACACCCAGAATAATTAGAATTTAACTCCTTGAGTTTAGGAATTGCTAAAATAAATGCTATGCAAAGAACTAAAACTATGGACACAAAACTCTTGAAGATGGATATTTTACTATTATATAACTAAGGGACAATTCGTTGGCCTAAATTTACATACATTTATAGGAGTCTTCAAAACTTAGAATTTTTGATGGGGAGGAGACAGAGGGGAATCTTTCTTAAACTGTCTTCATTTGTTTGTGGCAAAAGCATTTAAAAACCTGTCTTGTAGCTATTTTGAAATATACAATGTATTATAACTATAGTCACCTTGTACAGAAGAAAGCTAGAACTTGTTCCTCTTTCTCTTTGTAACTTAGCACCCATTGAGCAAGCTCTCCCCATTCTCCTATAACCTGTCCTGCCCTCTGGCAACCACTGTTCTACATACTTCTTCTGTTTAGTCACCTTTCTTAGGTCGCATGTGCAAGTGAGACCATATGGTACTTATCTTTCTGAGTCTGATTTATCCCATCACAAAGAAATGATATACACGTGGGCTGATGGGTTGCCAAATACATTGATTTGATCATTACATAATATATATAAGTACACATTGTACTTTGTAAGTATGTTTGGTTATTATATATCAATCAAAAACTGCTTCAGTAGGGAAAAAAGAGGATTACATAACAATGAAGGTCCATTATACATCCTAATGGAGTCTTAGCAGCTAAATTAATGACATTTAAATATCATTCAGCATTTAAATATTGTTTCATTTTCCTTGATCCTCATCTCGCCACAAGTATTAAAGACCAATCCAATGGGATACAATTGCAAGGTTAAAATATTTGAACTAAAACACAGCTAAATTAGCAATTTAATACTTTCTCAAGATTCCAACTTTTTGATAAACACTAGAAGAGATGCATTTCACCAAACATTTGTTTTGATTCATAAGTTTTCTATTGTGTATCATTCAACATTGGTCATTATTGCTTACACGTGTTTAAATTTTGAGTGAATTGCCAAGAATGGTAATTATGTCAGGGACCAGTCATACCACTATGTCATTGAGGCTTACAAAAGTGGACTGAGTTTGTTTCTCACACTGAAACATTTCTACGAGCAAAGTAGTACTTAATAAATTGAGAGTCATGATCCAACATCAGAGTCCTGAGTTTGCACTTGAACATCCGATGACCCTATCCTCATCACTGTTTTCCTCTGTGATCATTGTCCATCTATAGCATTGCAAATAAAATTCTGCTGCCTGTTTCCCAGGGCAATCATCAAGAGGCTGTAGAAAGTACTTAGTGAGCTGGAATGAAAATACAAAAATATTAATATAACCTAACTGAGACATTTATGTTCGATCTGCCTTACATTGATCACTCCTTCACCCACAGTGATTCCTTAGCTCAAGATTAATCTGTGTCCCTTAAGCTTAGCTAGAAAATCACTGTCCCTAACTTAGTGACTTCTTGTACTGTAGATACAGAATGTGCTTGTGAGGTCACCAGGAGTGCTGCAGTGACAGAGATTGTTGTAATTGTATCTGACACACAGTAGGTGCTCAAGAAATGTTTGCCTGCTGTTTTTATAGCTTTGTAGTGATAAGTTTAGGGCTCTGTGCACTGTAAAGCTTGAGTGATGCTGTTGTGGTTGATCTGTCTGACAGGATCATTCTTTGTTGAGAAGTTAAACTTTCAGCCTTTTTTTTTTTTTTTTTTGACTCTTCTATGCCAAGAAAGTAATCAGGAATTTTCATTTCCTTGCCTGAAGGTCATTGTTTTGTAGAGCAGAAAACAAAATTTTCTTGAAGGTGCTGTTAAACTTCTTTTCAGCATCCAATCTGCATTTCTACAGCTTTAGTTTTTGAAATTCCAAGCTCTCTGAAGATATTATGACAGTCTATCTCAAGGAGGCAAGAAGAGAAAAAAAGACCCAGGGAAGGGAGATGGAAGTGTCAGCATCTAGGTAGGGGTGTATCGTACTCTTTGGGACCTTAATAGAAGACTTGGGAAGGATCAGAGGCCATTATGCAGCCTGGGCCCTCGTCACTCTGGCTCTAGTGCTTCAGGAATTCCTGTGGTCTGACAGTGAGCACACCGCACCTCCTATTTCCAGGCAGAGAATTCTCAGGTTGAGACAACAGCAAAGAATGTCTAGTGGTCTCTTGACTAGAAAGCACACTTTATAATTATGCTCATTGCTGAAGGTCCTAGGGATGCCTGGTATAGGTAGGTGGTGTAGACCACAGAGTAAAACAAAGTTAATGTTTTCAAAAGTCTTATCTGAAATGTGACATCAAGACTGAAGTAGTATCAACCAAGTAGAAAGATGTGCTACAGAAATGTGATAAAAATAGACATCTCTTTGGGGAGGGGGGCTTAGAGATTTAGGTATAAATATCTTTCCAAACATCATCAATATTCACCCCCCCACCCCGTAATATTTGTACAATTTCTCTTTGGAGCATAGTTAAGTATCTTCAGTCTGATCCTTTTCTTATCTCCCACATCAGACTGTATCCATGTCTATGTATTCTCCCATATCTTCCCAGCTAAGTTAGGATCCATGAGGAAAAACTTGGAGTTACGCCTTTCCAAAAGCTTTTGTACCTTTGTATTAGCACAGCAATTTTTTTTTTTTGGTACTGAAAATCGAACTCAGGACCTTGCATTTACCAGGCAGGTGTTTATGCCACTGAGTTATATTCCCAGGCCTAGCACAGCAAATTTGAATTAAATGCCTTGATTAATTGAATACAAAAGAGTAACTATGAATATTAAGCAGAAGAGTAATATGTCTTTATTTTATTTTTAAAATTGTTATTAATTCTGAATATTTAGGTACCATAAATGTGAATTTAGGTATCTGATGTAGCAGTGAGAAAAAGGAGGAAAATGAAGAGAAGTTGGGCTAGAGGGAGGGCAGGGCTGGCCAGTCCCACCCTGGTTAGTGAGCCTCCAGCTATCATTTTGTTCTCATCCACACACCCACTCACTCGGGTATCCGTTCTTCCAAACAAGGCGAGAGCAACAGTTCGGAAAAGGTTCAGCTTCCCTAACCTGTCAGGCTCCCCACAGCCTGTGGCAGCCACTGCCTGAGTTAGGCTCTGCCCATCCAGGACCTTTTCAAAGTCCATTTTTTTATTCTGGCTTTTGTGACCTCATTTATCCGAGAAGAGGTAATTTTCAAACCTCTCTCTCTATTGTGTGTCAGTAGAAAATTCTCTAAGCTTCACACACAAAAGTATTTAAGGCCAATGATGCTTCTTGATGCACATGAGCAAGCTTTGAAATGGCTTTGTTTTATGTTTCTTATTTTTATTTCTTAGTGCACTAAGGTCTAAGTGTGGATTTTTAGGGAGATGGACCTTATGCATCTTTGTCACTTAAAAATACAACATACTTTATTACTTCTGTTGGAAACATGGGTCTATTTGAATGAGATTCTTGATTTTTCTTTAATCTTTCATCACAAAAACAAAAACAAACAAGCGAACAAAAATATGCTGTGGCTGAGCATGGTGGTATAATCCCAGCATTAAGGACGATGAGGCAGGAGGATTGGCATGATGTTAAGGCAAACCTAGGCTACATAATGAGTTCAAAGTCAGCCTGAGCTACATGGTGAGACCCTATCTCAGAAAAATAAAAAAGAACAACAACAACAACAACAAATGTAGTATTCAGAATGAGCAAGAAAAATATTCTCCATCATCTGTGAATTTAGTCTTGAATTATATTTGCCCAGGCCAAGGAACTACTTTTAAAAATTATACTTTATTACTCAGACTGACTATAAACAATTAAGTTACTATTATTAACATGCTTATTAGAACTTGGTTGTTAAAGCCATCATTTAATATAGGGTGAAAAAGTTCATTATGGTGACAGCTTATCAGTGATGCAGAGGAAACTGAAATGTAAAATGTGAAATCAAAATTTACTTTGCAGGCATAATAGAAATGTTATTATACAACTCTTCAAATTTAAAATGGATTTGGAGAAAAACAGCTGGGATCCTGGGACATGGGTTTGTTTCTTGACATTGCATAATAGATATTTAATCTCTCTTAGCCTCAGTTTCCTTTTTCTGGTAATTAGAAATATCACTAATCATTCAACCAACTCTTCATCATTTATGAAAGTAATTTCAATTGCAGATCTTTACCCTTATCATTACTCAGTGTATTGTTTGAGGTCAAAGCATTGTTTTAAGAACACCGCTAACTAATCATTTGATATTGCCCAACCGAACTGTGGTTGGCATTTTAATTTAATATCATTTAGAATGTTAAACTTTATCTTCTGAGAAGAAAAAGTGTAATTATTGAAGGCTATGAACCTTTATCAAATGTAAAAGGCAAGAGAAACACACTGTAATCATTGTTTCTTTTCTTTATTTGTAATTTGTCCTGGTAATGAAAGGTTATAATGCCATCCAGTTTGCAAATGGTAAAATGAACGTATGTATCAGAGATATTAAAACCACTTCAAAGTTTGCAATTATTTCTGAGATCTTTGAGTTGAACAAACTTGACAAAGAGTTTAAGATGGTATAAACTGTGTCGGTCACTTTTGTCTTTAGGATCACTTAATTATTATGCTGAAAAAAATAGAAAAAAGTATTGGTCTGTTAATAAACTTAACACCGGAACCCAGTGGAAATATGTGATAAATAAATACAATGTCAAATTAGAAAAAATGTTGTAGTTTCATGTTGTTGGTTTGCAAATTGAATTTTTACATAAAATTTACACTAAATGGAACCTCATTATATAGTGATGAGGTCCAGTATGATCCAAATCATTAAAATCACTGTACTGCTTAATGATTCACTAAGTGGTACTGCAGTGCCATAAATTTAGCACTAGTTTCATGATTCAAAACACCAGACTGAGACACCAGCAAATCGTATGTGGATCATTAAATTTACAATGAATGTCAGAGATGAAATAAGGGGGAAAAAACACTTTGAGAGATAGGGATAATATGTGCTCTAAGGTGACATACATCAAGATAAATGATCTTATACCACTTGTGCTTGGATAATAATGGGGGGTAGTTTTTTTTTGTTATTCCTCATTTCATAATTTCCAGAGGGGCTGGAAGTCTGAACTCCTACGAATTAAAGCAGCTGTCACTTTTTGACTACCCTGTGATCTGTTTCATTTATATTTATAATGTATACATTTATATATGCCATTACATTTTAAACTTAGCTGATTTTGCCTAGACATTATGGCTCATCTAATTTCCGATCATATTAGTTCAAAATGATTTTTATGGTTGGATGAAATTTGGACTGGTATTATATGAATCCTACCTTGAATATTAGGTTTAATTTTAAGACCCTTAATGATATTTTAAAAAATGACACACTTAATGAAATCTTAGCATTATCTTGGTATTTATTTTCCCAGAATTTCTTGTGTGGCAACCTGTGCATTGCAATTTAAAAATATAAAAATAAATAAGATAAATGGATGTCAGATCCTCACCATCCACAAGTTTTGCTCTTTAGAGAAGAGAGGAGTTCACATCTGAGAGCACAGTACTTGCATATACAACTTGGGAAATGGAAGACAAACATTTCTTTGGTTCATATGTAGATCTGACCACAGGCCTTTTGTGGACAGTAAGATGTACGAAACATTGTGATTTTTCATAGTCTGTTTAACACTGGCAAGAACAAAAAAATGTATCTCTAAAACATTTACGAACAGTGTTAGCCAGCAGTACTATTCGCTTTTCAGGAAAACCTTTATTCTTGTCACGTGATGTGGATTATGAGACGCTGACCTCACATATGTGATACTAACTTCACATATGTGATTCGTCATGCTTGGGTGTACCACAGCCTAACTTAGTCATTTGGTCAGGCAAACCCTATGGACTCTCAGACAAGAACCTTGCCCATATGTTATTTTTATCAAGCAAAGTACATTGATAGCCTTCGTGGGCTGGATTTTTTGTTGTTGTTTAGCTATTTAAAAAGACCTGGAGATTTCATTAATGGCACAAACACCACCAATTTTAAGTGAAAACAATAGAGAACTATACATTTAGAGGGACCGTGGGAGTTATGCTCATTTCTGCAATGATTTATTTGTTAAAAAATTGATGAATGTGAAGGTCAAGTAGTGGTGAGAGAAATACATGGAAATCGCATAGAAAGCACTGCTTTATCCTCTTATTCCAACATGGGGTTGGGTGCATTTTTCCCCAAGAGACAAGGATAGTTTGATTTTAGCTACAGGGCCCTCAAGTATTGAGAAGTTTATTCCTTCTTGTAAAAATAAAATCCTTTTGTATTGTACTTTTGTTTGGGAACAGCCTGAGAGATAAGAAAAGAGGAAATTCGTTCAATGAAAGCACTTGTGATTGTCATTCTATTTAACTTATAGGATTTTCCCTACTTGCCTCATGTCTATGGAGTTTTATTCAAGTTGGTTAAATTATTAAGGTGATTTTCTTTTTTGGAATGAGTATTATTATTAGTAATTACAAAAATAAACTTGGATAGTCACCCCCTGCACTAACATTTACGGAGGTCCTGAACTGTCCAAGTCAAGCACAGGACAGCAAACAAATCAAAACCAAAAGACTAAAAGGAACTATAAAAAAGAAATGTATTCACAATGTCCTTGAAACTATGAAAACAATTTCTTAAGTAAATAAATTATGAAAACAGGATAGAATATTATGTCAGTCCACGAAGAGTCTGATATCTAGAAATTGAATACAGTAGAAGGGAATGGAATCTTAGAAAAGAAGATAAAAGTGCTGTTGCAGTCCTCCACAACGAGCCCTAGGACAAGACTGTAAATGTAGCAGTTTCCGAGACAAAACAAATGGTCCTTGTAAAGCATTTCGGTGCTAACTTTGAAATCCACCTCTGGTCAAATGCTGGGCTCTGAAAGAATTTTCTCTCTTTTTTCTGTGCCTCTGAGATATCTCTTAAGTCTGTGCAAGAAGTACAATATTTTACAAAATATTCCATGTCCTTAATAACAAATCAATTTCCATTTGTAAGTAATAGATCCACGTAGGAGGGAAAAGAGGAAATCATTTTGGGATAGAGAGAATTATGTGATAAAGGAATATTCTCTTCATCAGTAGAAAAGTGGATCTGCTCCAAACTCCTCTCTCCTTTATAGCTGGGAGTTAATGGTGAAAAGATGAGTGAAGGAAACTTAACAGAAGGAAAATTATCAGAATTGTGGCACAACCTTTTTTCTTTTGGGAATTTAAATAGTTAAATGAAGAGGCAATTAATTAATAAGGTTAAGCTGCAAACAGAAAACACAAGGGCTTTTGTTCCACTCTTTCTATCTTTCTTTCTTTCTGACCTGCTGGGATACTGGGCGAGGTGTCCTTGTGTAGTGTGGAGTAGCCTGTGTATTGTAAGGCATCAGTGTGGAGGGTTCAGGCACATAGTGGTTTTAGTTTGTACTCCAGAACCTCCATTGGTTATAGTGTTGCATGAACAATGAGAGGAGTGGGCTTGATAAGCCACAGACTGAGAGAAACAATGGAGGATTAGAGAATGGAAGAGAGACAGCAGAGTTTGTAGCACCATCAAAGTAAAGGAGTGGGGCAGATATCAAGTCAATAGGACCCACCACCAGGCAATGACCAGCCCAAGAAAGAATCAGCTCAACCACTTGTTTATCAACTGTAATTATCTGAAGTGGTATACATAGTACACTTCTATGTGCGAATGGGTCAGTTGTTCCACAGAAGATTTCAGAGAGCAATGCCTGTCCAAAAACCAGTGAAAGTACAAAGAATCTCATTAATCACAGCACCATGAAATTTTATAAGTCATCTACCACATACCAAGACACTGTTTTGGATTACAGAAAAGAAAGCATGGAAATATTTAATGTTTAAACATCTTCCAAAGACTGACTTAAACTAAGAAAGGTATTTTCAATTGTTAGCTCATATTACATCTTAGTATAGACTGGATGAAATTTAATTTTTTCCTTATTGCTTCATTGGTAGAATCCTTTAGGATGAGTATCAAGTCAGCTATAAAGAAGGCATGATTTCCTTGTATATTTGGGTTGTAATATGATAAACATATGTAATAGAACTGGAAGCATAATTGCCTCTATGGTTGTTGGTTCTCTATAGGTAGAAATCTGGAGGAGCTGTACTTCCTTGAGCCGGAATAAAGCTGGAGACAGCAGTGAGATGAAGCATCTACAGCTAGGTCGTTAGGCTGGAGGCCAGCTGAATGTGCTTGCAGACAAGGCCTTGTGGTCTCATAAAGGAACACATATGTCTAGCTTGCAGAGTATATGCAAGAGCATAATTATTGAGCCACTAGTGGAAAATTTCAGTATGAAAATAAGAGCATCTGGGATGAACAACTCTGTAAATGTCTGGCTTGTGTCTGAATGGTCTGTTTCTCCAACATTGTGAGCACTGACTATCCATAAAAAGCTCATCATTGTCAGAAACAATGTTCATTCGGCTGTTGGTCAACAATATAAACAGCCTTGTTTGGATCAGATCTTTCATCTCTTTAATGGGATTCCAGTACTTAATATATCTTGCATACTAATGCCCTTTGACTAGGGAAATATCTTGCTCATAATCTTTCTTTTGAATTGTGAGCTGTTTCCTTTGCCTAACAGAAGATGCTAGCTATTTCTTCAGTTTAGCAATAAGAGGTTTTACTTCATTCTTTTTTGGAAGCATCTGAATCTCTTTCTATGTGGATTGGCTTCCTAGCTCTTGTGTACAGGGCTGGGGAGTAAAGAAGACAATGAACTAGAATGGAGCAAAAAAGGCAAAGAAATATGTAATTATCTTCCTTTTTAAGCATTGCATATATTAGTTTATGCAAGTAACTATTTTTACTCATATTACCATATTTCTGAACTTTGTAGAACCTTGAAATCTTGTTTAAAACTAGGACATAGAAGCAGTTCCCTTTAGAATAGTATCTAAATAGCAGCTTTTAATTTCCCTTTAACATGGAGGCTCTGAAAATATCTGTGTTTTTTCATCTTCCTTTTCAGATAACTCCTATCATGAACCATCACTCAATATGTTCTGAATATCTGTGGTGTACTAACTTTATACAGCGATTCCATCTCACACTTCATGGAAGTGTCAACAATTTAAAAAAGGCTTTTGGGGTGGCTTGGCATGGAGACAAGGTTGCTGGGAGGATTGTTTAGGGAATTCAGGAGAGATCAAACAAGGAAAATATTCTTTCTCACTCCCACACATAGGTATTTTTAGGGAGACTTTGAACAAGATGTTGGCTAGCCTGGGTTCTAGCCTTCTTCTGCTTGTCTAGTGACTTTAGCCACATTCTGCTATGTTTACCTCAAACAATTATTGATTTATAGAACTGAGATGAGACTAAAAAGCTACTAGAATCTGTAAAAATACTTAAGTTGTTGTAGAATACCACTTATGAGATATTAGCTCTTTCATACATACTGGAACTATGTAGCAGTTTTGCATTTTATTCTCAGATGAACTGCATAGCATGACCCTGCCCTTTCCTCCATTCTCTTTTTAAATTCATATAGTCACTTCTCACCAGGATAGGGTACCTTCCTTCTTAGGGCATGAAGAGTTTTTGGTTCCCCCATGTTTTGTAAGTACAAGCAAACCTAGTATTCCCATCTAGACAGAGGCCATGACAGTTTATTGACTGTTAATAACCTTGACAATGTTATTTTTCTTAGAGAAAAAGGAGACTTGATGACTTCTTTGTTCAATTTCACCTAAAGAGTAGTCTTGCCTGGTGCACATGGTGAGTGTCATTGGTAGAGAATTGTCCAGGAGGCATTCAGTATGTAAATGTTCTAATTAGATCAATGTAAAAGAGCAGTTGTACATTCTGTTATAGCAGTGTGTCTGGTTCCATTAATAAAACCTCCCGAAGGCATGCACTACTAGTTTTCTCAATTAGTTTGTCCCAGATCATTTCATCTTAGGGTAGGGAGGGAGGATGGGTGGAATGAGAGGGTGAAGGGAGGTGGCAAATTTACAGGTATTTTCTCCAGTTAAGAGAGCTGCCTAGATTTGTCCCTTATCCATTATATTGGTCACTATATTGGTCTGTAGAGAATCAGAACCCTGAACAGTATTTGGGAAAATGAAAAGTCAAAACACAACTATCTACCTTCCTCTTTCCTAGAGGAAACAAATACAGTCACTAGTAGCACTACCTTTTTCTCCTCTTCCTGTTCCTACATCTTATTTTTACTTTGCAGAGAAAGTATCATTATGTAAAATTCCCAGTACAATGCCTGCACTTAATAGCTGTGTAATTGAGAATTTACTCCCTTCTCAGAGACCCTTCCCTGTGGAAATGCAGAACAAACAAGGATGGCTGTAGTGTGCACAATAAAGGGAGCTAATTTGTGATGGCTGGAAAGATGGCCATTCTTCACTTTACAGGTGGTTTTGAGATTATCGGTTTGGAAAGCTGCTTGTTTAAAAAGGATCTGGAAGTTTTTAAAGAGAGATATTTTTAACATCTGGGACTCCAGAGGAACTGGAAGAGATGAAGGTAAGTAAAACCCTATCAGAAAACGCAAGTTCTGAGTGTGCGATTGGCTATTTGTTACTCCTAACCCTTTCTCTCAGAAATCATAGCTGCCAAGATGGGTAGGAACTCACTGCAGGGCTACAATAGAAAACTGAAGGGAGATAATCTAGGTGGAAATGGTCATAATCATGGTAAGTTAACTTACACTTTTGTCAGTCACATTATATTAAACCATATGGAATTTCTGACATTTGACAACACTTTACCTACAAAAATGACAATTTCATATTGTCCAGCTCTTCTAGGAGTAAGGGAAAATGGAATTGTGGTAGTGAGGTAGAATGTATGATTGGGAATTGGTGGATAGATTTAGAAAAAGGTAAGGAAATATCAAATTGTTAAAAAATGCACATTAAAACATTTGGCTATGGGTCCATGGTGGCTTACAATGTAATTATAAGATATAGCTAAGATATTGGGAAAATTGGGATGAATTAATTACTCTGCTTGGACTGCTTTTTTCCTACCTTTTTATCTCACTCATCTTTCAGGCCTGGATGCATGGAAGTTTAACAGTAAATTTTATCTCCTTCTTATGTGATTTTGTAGTGTTCTGTGATTTTTCTTCTCAACACTTAAGAATGTTGTTATATGTGTATGTGTATGTGTGTATCTATGTATGTATATATGTATATTTGTTTATATTCCTGTTGCCTTCACTGGATTGGGAAGCTTCATGGGGTCAGGATTCATGTTAGTCTTGATTACTGTTCTTTCTCTACTGTTTGGCACAGTATCTGAGTCAGGAACTTGAAAATGTTAAGAAGTCTGAAGGATTATCAGTGAGGATGGTGGTCTGCTGTCTGTAAGACTTGATGGTGGAATGGAGAAGAAGAACGTGAATCAGAGACTGAGAAGAACATAAGAAATGAATCTGGAATGACGGACCAACATTCAAGAGGCAACCAACTAGTGTACTTTGAAGAATTTGAAATTGATACATCGACTTCAAACCACAGAACTATAAAAAGGGGTGGCCCCACAATGCAGTTTTGAAAGTGCCCTTGATAAATGAGAAGCCCACTGCCTCTTCCATCACTGTTTCATTCTATGAGCTTGAAGAAGAATGCTCTTCAGCAAAGAAGAAACTGGAAGACACTGCTTCAAGGAGTTCAGTTCTTAAATGAACACTAATGTGAAACCAGATGAAAAGCGAGATTAAGTAAAAGACAGTGAGACCATAACACAACTCCAAGGACAGGAAGCAGGTAGTGAGGGACAGCCCAGGGTGGACAGGAAGAATAAGGAGGAGATGGGTGTGAGTGGGTTTTCAGGGAGAGTTGAGTAAGAGGCGAAACTAGGGGAGAGATGAATGAGAATGTTGGACCTAGTGTGGCAGATGGGAATGGTGTGAGACATGGCAGTCCCTCAGGAAAGCAGCAGAGTAGAGCAGAGGGGCAACGCTTGCTGTGAGTGGGCACACACTGAATGCTTTGAACTCAGTGTCCGTGTCCTCTTCCAATTCATATGCTGAAATCTAATCCCAGGGTGATGGCATTTAGAGATGGGGCTTTGGGAGGTCATTAGGTCATGAGGGCATGGGACTAGTGCCCATTTAAGAAGAGGCTGGAGAGCTACCTCGCTCTTTTTCTGCCATGAGAGGCTACAAAGAGAAGTTGGCAGTTTGCAACCTGGAAGAAGGCCATGAACTAGACCATGAACCCAAACATGCTTGTGCCAGATTTTGGGCTCCCAGCCTCCAGTACTGTGAGCTATAAATGTTTGTGCCACCCAGTTTATGATAATTTGTTGTAAGGGCCAAAACTAAGACAGTGGGTATACTGTGCTTCGAAGTCTCAGCTGTTCATAGACCCAAATTCCTGAAAGGATGGCTATCCTGCCAGTGTTTCTCCACCTAATTTAAGAACATACAAAAAGGTACAGGGTGAAGCTTAAGCTAGAACCAGGAGGACAAGCAAATCTTTCTCTAATTATTCAAGTAGTTTAATGATATGCTTTAACAGTTATTTTGCTGCATGGCAATTAGATTCAAATGGTAAGTCAGTCACATAAATGAATATAATTAGTAGTGTTTTTGCATAGTTAAATCAAGCATTTAGAAGCCTGTTAGGCAAATGGGAGTCCAAAGAAAAAGAGAAATGCTTCTAGCATTTCCCTGGTTAAAGGGAAGGATTATCTATTGCTCTAAAACTTCCCTTGGTGTGGCCCTTAGATGGGGCTGGCTACCCTCCTGTGGTATGGCCATCTGATTCTTTTTATAGATTATCCTTGTCCTTCTTCCCAAGGTCTGACACAGAGGAAGAGGGATGGATGGTGAAGGAGGTGGGGAAATGGGTAAATTCCTCTCTGCTGTGGGGATAGACAAGGTTCCTCACTTTGGGAAAATATCTTGTCATGCCTTACCTCAGTTACTTTGTAAGTTTTATATTGTGTTTTGTTATCTTGAAATATATCAAACAGAAAAAGAAGGGTAAAAATTGTAAGTGCCCTACTCAGAATGAGCTCTAATAATTTTGGATATTGTTTTTACTTAAGGATTTTACAAAATCAGAATAACACTACATTACAGGTATATGTGAAGGTTCTTTTTGTGTCCCAAATTGATTTTGTGTCACAAATTGTGTCACCAATTTCCCTTCACTTAGAGGAAGCATGACACCAAACCAGGTATACATCCCTTTCACATGAATTTCCATACTTTCACTAAATGTTCATGTTTTCCAAAATAAGTATGAAATTTCTATGTGTTTGTAAATTTAAAGTAAATGACATATTGTATTCAGGAGCTCAAAAGTCTTTGTTCAGAAACAAGTTAGAGAGTATCCAAATTTAGCAAGTCTAAAGCATGTAACTTAGGTTCTAAGAACATGAAATTATCTTACAGGTTAAGAATTTCAGAGGTGAATGATTCCAGACCAGGTGTAGCTGTTCGGTGATACCATAGAGGCCCAGGCTGGTCATGTTCTTCTTCTCTGTTAGGGCCAGAGAGTTGCACTACTTTCCTTTGGCTTGTCATTTCAGGGTGACAGTAGGGCTGCAACCAGGATTCAGGGTCTCTGGCAACTGTATTTAAGGCAGAAAAACAATGAAAAGGCAGAAAATATTTGTTCCCTTAGCTTTCTTCATTCCCATGTACATATTTTGCATAGCTCTGGGGCTCTGAATATAACTAGTGTATCATTATTCCATTTAAAATATTTATTAAATCATTTTCTCCCTTACCCAAATATTTATTTTTAATTAACAAATAAAAATTGCATGTATTTGTGGAGTACAATAAGATGCCTTGTTTGAGGTCTTTTTGTTTGTATGTGCCTTGTGGAATGGCCACATCAAGCTAATTAACATAAGTGCTACCTCACAGACCACTTATTTGTGCTGAGAACACTTCACACCTACTTGTTTTAGCACTTGTCAACTATACAACCTACCTGATTTCTACTGAGTGCATACCATTTTAGCACCATTGTAAATTTGAAAACTCTATTAATTGAAACTAGAGGAAAAGGGAATCAAGATATAGCATACAGGTACAAATTCCCTATGATGAATGTGGTCATTGTGTATACCTAAAATGTACCAAAAAATTAATTAATTCAGAAAAAAAAGTAGCTGGGGACCTTCTATACCTTATTTGTAACTATGTTGTGCAATAGATTTCTAGGACTTATTCTCCCTATCTAACTGATATTTTCTATCCTTTGACCAACATCACCATAAACTCGCTCAGTCCTTATCCCTGGTAACCATCATTCTATTTGCTGTCTCTTCTGAGTTTTGACTTTTTAAGATTCTACTTATAAGTGAGCATGCAATATTTATCATTCTGTGCCTTAAGAATTTCACTTAACATAATGTCCTCTAGGTTTATTCAAATTGTGACAAGTGGAAGAATTTCCTCCTTCTTAATGGCCGAATAATATTGTGTATAACATTTCATTTTGTGTAACACTTTGTCCATTCATCCATTGATAAACACTTGGGTAGATTTCATGTCCTGGCTATTGCAGATAGCACTGTCATAAACACGGATGTACAGATATCTTTTGACTTAAGGATTTCATTTTCTTTGGTTATATACCCAGTAATCAGACTGCTGGATCATGTGGTAGTTTTCTTTTTATTGTTTTGGGAAGTGTACATACTGTTTTCCACAATGTCTGTACTAATTTACATTCCTACCAATAGTGACTTAACTGCTAAATCCTACCAAACATTTAAAGATTTAATAATACTAATCCTTCTCCAACTCTTTCAAGAAATTCTATACACTAACGATTATCTAAAAAAAGAAATCAAGAGATTTTTCCATTTGCAATAGCTACAAAAATTATTTAGGCATAAATTCAAAGAATTTAATTATGTGTATGAAAACTATAAAACATTGATGAGAGAAATTGAAGAAGACCCAGACAAATGGAAAGATAGCTCGTGTTCATGATTTGGAAGAAATAATATTGTTAAACATGCCCATAGTACCCCATGTGATCTGCAGATTTAGTACAATTCCTGTCAAATTCCAATGACATTTTTTCATGAAAATAAAATAAAATACTAAAATTCAGATGGAGTCACAAAAGACCTCAAATAGTCAAAGCAATTTTAAAGAAAAAAGAACAAAGCCCAGGAAGCCAGAGGCATCATACTGCTTGTTCTAAAAATCTACCACAAAGCTATGATAATCAAAAGAGTACAGTACTAGCATGCAAGTAGACATGCAATGCACACAGAATAGCAAACTCAAAAATAAATTTACACATTTTTTTTTTAATTTTTTTTTTATTTTAAAGATGGTAAAATATAACAGAATGTAACAAATGAAGTCAATCAAAACAAAGCAGTAGGAGTGGTACAGAACTTCGAAGACCAATAATATGAGTACAATAGCTACTATAACATACCTTGCCATCTTCAAATTAGCTGACCATTCCAACAGATGTAGTAGGATTGAACCAAAAACAAAACGATACAAAATCAATAAAAACAGAATGT
>RJWM01017568.1:0-42836 GCA_004363535.1 Dasyprocta punctata | reverse complement strand
TTGTGTTATCGAATCTATGTGAGTAAAGGTTTTCCAAGTAGGTGTTGATGATCTTCTGTATTTCCACAGGGTCTGTAGTGATTTTTCCCTTTTCAATTCTTATTGCATGAATCTGAGTTTTTTCTTTCCTCTTCTTGATAAGGTTGGCTAGGGGTTTATCAACTTTATTTACTCTTTCAAAGAACCAACTCTTTGATTCATTAATTCTTTGTATTGTTTTCTTAGTTTCAATTGCATTAATTTCTGCTCTAATCTTGATAATTTCCTCCCTTCTTTGGGCTTTGGACTTGACTTGGTCTTCTTTTTCTAGAAGTTTGAGGTGCAGAATTAGGTTGCTTATGTGTGGTCTTTCCATTTTTCTGATACGAGAGTTTAGTGCCATAAATTTCCCTCTGAGGACTGCTTTCATTGTGTCTGACAGGTTCTGATAATTTGTATTTGCATTTTCATTCAATTGTAGATATTGTTTAATTTCTTCTTTAATTTATTCTGTGACCCATTGGTTGTTTAGGAGAATATTATTTAATTTCCATGTGTTTATGCAGTTATTGTAGGTGTTTTTGTCATTCATTTCCAATTTTACTGTGCTATGGTCAGATAATATGCACAGAATTATTTCAGTTCCTTTGCATTTACTTAAGCATGTTTTGTGGACCAGTATATGATCTATATTAGAGAATGACCCATGTGCAGCTGAGAAGAATGTGTATTCTGATGTTGATAGGTGAAATATTTAGTACACATCTACTAGGTCAATTTGTTCACAAGTTTGATTCAGTTCTGTTATTTCTTTGCTGATTTTTTGTTTGGCTGATCTGTTTCTCTGTGACAGTGGGGAGTCAAGGTCCCCTGTTATAACTGTATGATTGTTCATTTTGTTTTTCATGTTTATTGTGAATTGTCTTACATAGTTGTGTGTTCCCATATTTGGTGCATATATATTTATGATTGTAATCTCTTCCTCTTGAAGTTTTCCCCTAACAAGTATGTAGTGACCTTCTTTATCTCTTTTGATCATTTTCAGTTTGAAGTTCATATTGTCTGCAAACATAATAGCTACCCCTGCTTTTTTCTGAGTTCCAATTGCGTGGAATATTGTTTTTCATGCTTTGATTTCTAGTCTGTGAATTTTCTGTTGAGTGAAATGTGTTTGTTATACACAGCATAATGTTGGACTTTATTTCTTAACCCACTCTGCTAGTCTGTTTCTTTTTATTTGTGAGTTGGGACCATTTACATTGATTGATATAACTGATATGTACTGACTCATCCTTGTCATGATATCTTCTGTTGTTGGTTTTCCACATTTTCTGTTTAATTATTTGCCCTGCTTATTGATTTCCTTTTTTGTTGTTCTTAAGATTTTAGCTATCTTTGTCTCTTTCTAGAGTGTCTTCCAGTACTCTTTGTGGTGTTGGTTTGGTGGTCATAAATTTCTTCAGTTGTCCTTTGTCATGGAAGTATGTTATTTCTCCTTCAATTTTTAAAGATAGTTTTGCAGGGTACATCAATCTGGGTTGAAAGTTGTTTTCTTTCAGGATTTGAAATACTTCACTAAAAGCTCTTCTTGACTCCAATGTTTGTGTTGAGAAGTCTGAAATGATTCTGTTAGGCTTTCCTTCCAAGGTGATCTGTTTCTTTTCTGTGACAGCATTTAGTATTTTGTTCTTCTGCTGTATTTCTGATTCTCTAATTATTATATGTCTGGGTGAAAATTTATTTTGGTCATGGTTAATTGGGGTTCTTTATGCCTCACTTACCTGCATATCAGATTCTTTCCCTATGTTTGGAATATTTTTTGCTATTGCTTCTGTGAATAGACTTCACAGGTCATTCGTATTGACCCTGCTTTTTCATTTATGCCTATTAATCTTATTTTATTTCTCTTGGCATTGTCTTGCAGCTGTTGAATTGTTGTTTCTTGGTTCCTGACTATTTTATAGGGATCTTTTCTTTCTTGGCCATGAGCTCCCATGCTGTCTTCAAGGTCTGAGATTCTATCTTCAGCTTCATTCAAGTGGTTTTTCAAACTTTCCATGGAACTTTTCATTTCCTGCATTTTCCTTTGAATGCGTTTCATGCATTCTGTTTGTGTCTTATATTGTTCATTCAAAGTTTCCATCATTTTCTTAAGTTCTGTCTTTTATCTTGAACTTCTTTTGACACACACAACATTTCTTTAATAATGATTGTCATTTCATTTCTTAGGTGAGAAGTTTATTTCTGATTTGAATTTCTCTATAGCTTCATCGAGCTGTTTCTTTACTGCATTTGATATCATTTCAGAAAGTTCAGTTGTGTGACTCCCAGTGTCTTCCATTTCAGTCTCTATTGGGTTTGTTCTCAGTGGGCTGGGTGACTGAGACTGCCACTTGCTCTTTTCTTTTGTGATTTTCTTCTGGGACCTGTGTGGCTTTGTGTTCTGTGAGGTTGACTGGGCATTCCCCTGGTGGGTTGCACTGAGTTGCGGGACCAGATAGATCTGTGTCCTCTGAGCAGTTAGTGAGGGCGCATTCCTGGAGTGTGCTGCTGGAGCCTCCACCTTACTGGGTGGAGGCAGAGTACACCCCGCAGTGTGGTTCCACCTGGACCTCTGAGTCTGGCTGCAAGGATTTCAGACCCTCTGGAGTGCCAGGCAAGTCTGGGTGAGTCCCAGGCCTACAGTCTATCTTCACAATAGTTAACCATTCCATCAGGTATAGCAAAATCAAACCAAAAACAAAATAAAGCCAATCAAAACAATATTGAATAAAGCAAAACAATTAATCAGAATAAAGCAAAACAATGAGAACAATATTGGGTCTCAAAGGCAAGATAAAAGGAAATCCCCCATATTTGCTACATTACATATTGTCATCCTCCTAAGAGATGCTCAGACTGCTGGCCCCAGGCCTGCAAAATCATGCAAACAATACAAGCATTTAGTTCCTCTATGTACCTTGTTTGCTATCAACTTAGCCTGTGCACTGGTAGGTTCACAGGGGCACTGACTTTTCTCTTCCTGGAACCCACTGCGCCACTTACCAGGAAGGCTGGATAGTTGTCTTCTGGTTGGATCCTCCCTGTCCCAACACGATGGGTTCTTGGGAGGTGCTGATGTTTCTCTTCCTGGAATCTGCACCACTCGTGCTCCTCACCAGGAAGACTGGCTAGTTGTCTTCTGGTTGGATCCTCCCTGATTTTTTTTTTTTAAATAACTGACCTTCTAAACTAAACCTCTGAGTTTGGACCACATATGGGTTTCTGAAAGAAAAAAAAACCCAAAACCTTTTCTTTCTTCCCTTACAAAAAGAAAATAGTGCTGAAGCTCCCCGGCTGCTTGATGTTGCTGGGTGGGTCCCTACCAGGTTCAGAGCAAGGTGCTGAGGCTGCATGGCTAGGCAGAGTTTGCTGTGCAGACTTTCAGCTCATGCCACTCAGCACATGGATGTTCCCCAGCTACTTGGGGTTGCTGGGCAGGGCCCAACCAAGACCCAAGCCACATACGAAAGTTTCCCAGCTGTTTGGAGATGCTGGGTAGGGCCACACCAGTTGCCAAGGTTGCACAGCTAGGTAGAGTTTGCTGTGCAGGCCTTCAACTTGCACCTAGATTACATTTTCTTTACCCATCTTTCCATCTATCAATGAATATTTGAATTATTTCCATATTTTTGTATACTGTGAATAATGTTAAAATGAATATGAAAGGGTATATATCTCTTTCAAAGCTAATTTCAAAATTTTTGTACAAATATACAGATGTGAAGTGGTGATATCTTATGGCAATTCCACTTTTAATTCTCTGAGTTACCTATATATTATTTTCCTTAGGAGGTGCACAATTTTACATTCCCCCCAGCAGTATACAAGGGGTCTAATTTCTCTATATCCTTGCCAACACTTACTGTTGCTGTTGTTTTGATAATGGTCATCCTAACAGGTATGAGGTGTTATCTCATTGTAACTTTCACTTGAATTTCTCTGACGATAGGTAATTTTGAATATATTTTCATATATTTGTTGCCTATTTGAACTCTTTGGAGAAATGTCTACTTAATGCATTATTTCTTACAACTGCATGGGAACATATGATTATCTCCTTTTCTGTTAAAAATGACTCTAGGAAAATGTGATCAATTTTCAATGGAAAGACACCAAACGCCAACTACAATGTAACTCAGATGTAGGAACAAGCAAACAAAGATATCAAAATAACTATTACAAGTATAGAAGCAACCATTTGGAAATTAATAGGGCAATATTCTCAACAGATAAAAGTAAAATGAACCGAATGAAAATTTTAGAATGTGAATAAAATATGTGATTTAAAAAGTATTGGATGGGATCAAAAGTAGAAAGAGATAACAGAGCAAAAGGTCAACAGAAGTTATTCTATCCAGTCTACAAAATAGTGAGAAAAAATTAAAGAATAAACTGATCTTCAGCAGTTTATGGAATATGAAAAGCTGTAATATTCATGCCATCAAAATTTCTGAAAGGCAAAAGTTATTGTGTAAAAAGAACATTTGAATAAATTGTGTCTAAATAAATTTCAAATTAGATGAAAGATGAAAATATGCAAAATCACAGATATGTAAGCTTATTAAATTTTATACTTAATGTTTCTGCTTTATTGAAGTATATTTGACATACAAAAATTATGATTTTGATTTGTATTTCCCTAATGATCTATTGTTTAGCAGCTTTATCTATACCTGTTGGTCATTTGTCTGCCTTCTTTGGAGAAATATCCACTGAGATCCATTGTTCATTTTAAAAATTAGGTTATTTGTGCTTTTTCCATTGAATTGTTCCTTATATGTTTTGGATATTTACCCTTTGTCAAATACATGTATTGCAAATATATTCTCTTGTTCTGCACTTTGCCTTTTCATTTTGTTGATTCTCTTGATGAACAGAAAAATATAGACTATGTAATTTAAATATGTCCAGTATATGGTATGTAATCACTCCTCAATTTTTTAACATGTATGAATACTAATGTACAACATTGTGTAATTGAGTTTCTTTACTTTAAAATTTGTAGGCCACTATTTAAAAACTAATACATTAAATGTAGTTATTTGAGAAATATAATTGAAACCACAGTGAGATTCTACTCTTTTATTCTGTTAAAATGGTAAAATTTTTTAAAAAATGAACACTGGAACTTTCAGAATAGTTAAATCTTGGAAACAACCAAAATGTCCATCAACTGCATAATGAATGAAAAAGATGGTATTTTTATACAATGGAATATTGCTCAACTATAAAAAGGATAATCTTTAGCCTTTTATAGGTAAATGGAGGCAACTTGAAACCATACTCATAAGTGAAATAAATCAGACTCACATTTGTAAATATTGTATTGTCTCCCTAATGTAAAAAAACAAACAATAAGAAATCAACACTAGTTAATATATTACATATTGTTGTTTTTTTTGAAATTCTGTATTATTTCTACCCTTTTTTCTGTTTTGCTTTTTAAAATTAAAAAAAATTAAACATAGTTTCAGTGTGTGACTAATTCTACTTCTTCACATCTGCCCAAGAGAAATGGGAAATGACATTCACACAAATACCTCTATAATGAATATGACAGGCTTATTCATGTTAAAAAGAAAAATTTGACACAAACCAAATGGACTTCAACTGGTGAGGCATAAACAACTAGTCCATTCCTGCAGTGAGGGTTCACCTAGAAATAAATCCTGCAATGATGTGGATGCATTTTAAATGCATGTGTTAGGCAAACTAAGCCATGTACAGATTACATATTATGTAATTCCATTTGTAAAAGCATTCTGGAAAAGGCAAAACTATTAAGAATGAGTTTTAGGAAATGGAAATGAGTGGAAGGCATAAGCACACAGTGTTAATGCAAAATACTTTCTTTCAATTGCAGAATTTCCAAATATTGGTTGTGCTGTTGGTTACCAAACCCATAGAACTATATACCAAAAAGACAAATTTTAATATGGCAGAAATTTTTTTAATAATACAATAACAATAATATAGAAAACAATACTTGGAGGAGCCACTATAGACAAGCGTTTGTGTTCATCCTTAACATTTCCATAAAAATATTACTGGAAGCCAGAGTAAACCAAGAATGGTGGTGCATGCATATAACTCTAGCACTCAAAAAGACTGAGGCAGGAAGATCACAAGTTGGATCCTGGTCTGGGCAATTTAGAAACTTAGTCTCCATCTCAAAATAAAAAGTTTAAAAAGGGCTAAGTGCATAGTTTAGTGTGATGGCCTTGGTTTTAAATTCCCAGTACACATATAATGTGTGTTATAGTGTGTGTGTGTGTGTGTGTGTGTGTGTATTCCTGGAGACAAATTTGATACATGAATAGCATATACATATTAAGAATTTCAATGTGATACCATATTTTCCAAGAAAATGAAACAAACAAGAGTGTCCTTGATCCGGCAACAGTTCTGGGAATAAGAAGTGAGTAGTAATTTATCTCAGGTTCTTGAGCATGTCTTTTTGGAATTTAATGATCTGTCATTATTTTCATTGTCTTATTTTAATGTGATTCTTATGCACATAAATGATGTCTATAGGCATGTTGTAGATATTATTTGTGGTTTAGTAGTTAAAAGGCATGGTTTTGAAGTCAGAAATGCATAGATCCTACAGTTTTATTGAAGTGGCAGCTACAACACCATTTTAAATAGACTCCATGTTAGCTCTCCTTAGTCCTCCTGCCTACCCTTCCCAATTTCCTCTTTACTGAATCATGCAGACTAAGTAATCATGAGACAGAGCTTTGTCCTGAATAACTTCATCTCAGGAAACCCCTTTTGCCAGTAAAGCCACTCCTAGTCTCCACTCCTAGCACCAAAAATTGTACCAAATAAGGAGCAAACCTCAAACCAGGAAATCACACCCTATGTAGTGTCCAGACACCCAATCCTGGCAGTCGACACTCTGGGCTCCATATCAAATGTCATCCCCCAGTTAATAATGCTTGTTAGCCTTATTCTTTGCCTCCATGGATTATTATTTTAATCTCACCACAACATTTTGGAGGCCCCAGCAAGATGTCCATGGATGGCTTACTGTTAAGGTAAATGATAGCCTGAGCCCAAAACCTGCAATTCAGGGAACTCAGGCATGTTGGCTGAGTTCAACCAGTTCCCACAATCAAGGTTAAAAGGAGAAAGGTAGTTGTTCTGAGACAAGGGAAGCCAGATAGGCCCGACTGACTTAGGTAATATCTAAATTTTGGTTTCATTTTAGTTCTCATCCTTGAAATTCTATTTCCCAGACCTCTGAAAACATTTGGTAAATAGGCCCTGATTCCTGGAAGTAGGAATCATTTGTTCCAACCAGAGACTGAAGTTAGGGGGCTGCAGCTCTTTCAATGATTCCATTTGGGGGCTTCAGTCCCAGCTGGGGGCATTGATCCAATTGGACCTGAGGCTACTCTTCCCTAAACTTTAGAACCTGAGGAGAGGTTTGCAAGATGTTTTGGTTTGTATCTGGATGCCCCTACAAAGCCTCATGCAGTTGTGGAGGCAGCTGAACCTAGAAATTGTGGTTGGTTCATTGTCTAGTGCTGGGATTGGTGGTATGAGTGCTGGTATGAGTGCTGGATCCACCTGGAGTGGATAGCCTGCATGCAATATAAGAGGGGGAAAGTGGCTTGCTCCTCCCTTTTGCCCTTTTCCTCTTGTCATTTCTGGTATCTGCTGCAGCCACCATGTTGACACTCAGCCATACCACCCTGACTTAGAGCCAGCTGATTATGGACTGAAACTCCCATGAACTGTGAACTTCCTTAATTTTGGGTGTTGGATATTTGTCTCAGCAACAAGAGAAAAGTAACCAAGACACATGACAACTTCAATCAAAGCCTCACCCACTATTACAGAGTCCAAGTCTTCCTCTAGTTGTCCTTTGCATCTTGAGGGTGGAGCTTTTAGGCCAGCTATAATTGAAATCTTCACTTTCACAAGGCTGTACCCACCCACAGATGATTTTCTTCAGGCTTCTCAAGGACAATATCCCTAATAGAAAGTAAATGGGGAATTTAGAGCTACCCATGATTGTGTCTTTTTCTCTCTGTGACCTAAAACAAATCAGGCAAGATCTAGACAAGTTTTCAGCTATTCCTAATAAGCATATTAAGGTCTTTAGAAGATTTATTTAGACCTATAACTAAGGTAAAGAAATATAATATCACTCATATACATTGACTTCTAATGAGAGAAAATGAGTACAAACTTTAATCTGCAAGTTTCTTCAGTGTATTACACATACTTGGGAATACATATTTTCAGAGTGGATTTAAATAGAGTCTAACTAGCAGTGCTGTAGAGGTGACTATCTAGATAGAGTAGCCAAAATATCTCAAGGATCTCTTTGCCCTAGGACTGAGATTAATTCTGGACTATTACCTTTCTCTGTCTGTCCCAGGAGATGATAAATCTATTTACAGACTAATATTTTAGAACTTTTGATTCAAAGTCATTTATGAGAAATTAAACCCTAAAGGATAGAATTGAAACATTTTTATTTTTTCTCACTCTCTTTCAAATTCTTTGATTATTGGTTCAATGTTCTGTTTGACAATGCATGTGGAGTCAATCATAACTTCTGTTTCTAGAGGCACGTTTTACTAAGGATTACAGAGTCGGCCTGGGAAAACTCTTGATCTTATTTGTCTTTCTCACTAGAGAGGGTTCAGATTTGGTTCTTGTGCTTTACTTGGAGTCATTCTTCCATCACTTCTCCTCTGCTTTGCCCCTGACAAATAATAGTATGCAGCAATTTTCAATTCTAGGCAATTCTCAACCTCAATGGCTGCTGACTTTAATGACAGGTTTCCAGGATGGTAAGTTTCCTCTCCTTTGGGCCCTTCCAAAGTGAAATGGATTTTCACTTATCTCTGGATTATATTTAAAAGCAGGTTCAGCCAGTCATGGTGATGCATGCCTTTAATCCCAGCACTAGGAGGCCGAGGTAGGAGGAGTGTTGTGAGTTCGAGGCTGGCTTGGGCTACATCGCAAGTGTAAGGCCGGCCTGAGTTACAGTTTATTTTATTAACTTTGCAACCATGAGCCAGAGCTTTGCCCTGAATGACTTCATTTCAGGAAGCCCCTTTTGCCACTGAAGCCACTCCTAGTCTCCCCCCAGCACCAAAACTTGCGCACCAAATAAAGAGCAAATTTCAAACCCGGAAATCAAGCCCTATATAACTTGCAGACAATGGTCCTGGGGATTGACACTTCAGACTCCATGCTGGATATCGTGCCCCAGTCAATAAAGCTTGTTTGCTTTATTCTCAGTCTCTGTGGATTATTTATTCTCTGCTTCATTGCCTTGAATAGATTATTTAACTCCTCTGAACCTTATATGTAAATAATGAAAATTATAACAGTGACTACCTCAGAGAATGCTAGTGCATTTGGTCCATAGTAACTATGGACCAGTGATGATGGTCCATAGATGAAATAATGATGATGGAAATGATGATGGTGCTATGTAATTTGGAAATTAGACAGGACTTGTATAAAATATGTATGATACATGGCTACATTTTACACTGACCTCTTTTGAGTAAGCAGCTGTAAGTAGTTGTTTCTGTGTAATGTGGCATGTAAAATCGTCATGCCTTGTGATATGAACCACAAAATCCTCATCCCTGAGCATGCATGATTAGATACAGGATCAAGAGAAAACAAAAAATAGATCTTCCAGAGTATAGCTTCTTAACAGTTAAATAGTTCCCACCTGAGAAAAATGCACATTAAGTGTATGTTGCCAAAGATTTCAAGAAATCTGTGGGCATTGTGAAGACATTCACAGGCCTCAAAAGACCTCTGTTTTATAAGCCAGACTAAAAAACTAAAATATTATATTTTATCTTATATGAGGAATCTAAAAACAATTTTAAAAGAAATGACAAGAAAGTAGAAGGTAGCCTATTAAAGAAGAAAAAAAGTATCAGGGCAAGTGGGAAGAAAATGGAAAGAGGGTAATTAAGGAGTGATGATAAACATAATATGTTACACACATTTACCAAAATGAAACCTACTGTTCTATACAAGTAACATAAAATAAGCATTGTACAACTCATCTTGTATTATTTATATGCAGTAATAGAAGTAAGAAAAAATATTCATCTGATCCAATGACTTTATAGGAAGGAGCCAGAAGCCTATGTGACAAAGCTTAGGTGAAATGCAATGGCAAATCAAGTGAATCAGATTCTTCTCATTTTGGAATTCTAATCATAACATGTACATACAGAAGGCAGTAGGGAAAAATGGATAAATTATTTAGGGGATCAATCTTTGTTTATAGCTCAAATAATGCTAAGTCATTGTTCTCATTCTTCCTGAGGTCATGCAATTCTGCCTCATTACTCTTCAGACACCCCAGAGCATATCTATATAATGTCTGATTTAAATTAATTCAGGCACTAAATTTCTTTGCAACTTCAAATTGCATAAAAGTATAATCATGAAAGGAAAGTAAGTAACATAAAGGTATAAAATTACCTTCCCAAACTGATTTTGTGGTCATCTATGTTGATGTACCCCTTCCTTTCCCCTAGACAAGGCTATAGTTTGAATGTGTTCCCTCCAAAATTTGTGTGCTACCAGTGTGCTATTAAGAGGTGGGTCTTCAAAAGACTACTAGTATATGAAAAATCCTTCTTCATAAGTGAGAGTAAACCCCTTATAAAAGAGACTTCACACAGTGTTTTGATTATCCACCCTGTTAAGACACAACATTCCTCTTCTTCAGAGGATACAGCAATGAAGTACCATCTCAGAAACAAAAGGCAACCCTCGCCAGGCAATTGAATACGCTGGGACCTTGACCTTGGAGTTATCTGCCTTTGGAAATGCGAGAAAATAAACTTTTGTGTTTTATAAATAGTCCATCATCAAGTATTTTGTTATAGCAGCACAAATAGATTAAGACAGGCAACTACACTCATTCCTTATATTAAATTCAAATCTATTTTAATAGGCTCCCAGGCACAATTCCTGTCCCTCTTCTAATTAAATGATACTATGAAGGTGATTTATGTTTTCCTTTTTTGGGGGGGTGTCTAGAACAAATTATTGAGATTTTCAAAATTATTCTTTTTGTGTATCCTTCTAATGAAGTCATTGGTCAAGTATACAAGGCTTCTAAACCAAATTGAGAAATGAGTTACACAGCATCAGTAGAGGGAGTGTAGACAGTCAAAACTCAAGTTTTGGGTATATTCAGAAAAATTAGCTGTCAACTGGTGAATACTCCTGTAAGCCTTAACATAACTGATCTTTACATACCAGTTTCTGCTATGTGTTTTATCCATGGTATCTTCTGATACCAGTTTTCTGCACACCTCTACACTTCACTCTCTCCACTGCAAATAACTGTCTAAAAACTAAGTCACTTCATATATCATACATGATCCACTTTGTTTCTTTATCTAGAATCATGTACAGGCATAGTTTAGTAGTTTTTTAGTCTTAACCTCTCATTTTACACTTGAGCAACCTGACAAACCGAGAGAGGGAAAAGTCTTTCTCAGGTCACAAAATGTATCAATGTATTCCCCAGTCAAGAGGATGCGTTTGTCCCTCAGTTTCATGGGTTTTTTTTTACACTTCTCAGGGTTCCAACTTTGACCAGCCAAAATTGAAAATGTAGTAATAAGTCAGTTTGCTTTCCCCATCTATATAATACTAATCTTTATCCTCCTTCAAGTGAGTTTATTGTGTGAGCCGGGCTTTTTCCCTGCCCCTCAGGCAGGTCACTGTATTCTCTGCTTTCATTTTTCTTTCCAAAAAACTCATTTTCATGCATTCTTTGCTCCACTTTCTCTCCTTTGTACTACTTCTGAGCCATTCTCTTCTATGAGTAGGGACAGTTGTCCAAGAGGAAAGGAGTGGTGATATATCTTGGCACAGAGAAAACCTCTAACTACCCCTCACCACTTATAGGGACTCTGGAAGTGAGACCACAGGAGCAGTCAGGAACAGGTTCTGGAGCTATGTCATTTCATCCAAGTCTAAAGTTTTGTAGGACTGGGGATTTAACTTGGTGATGCAGCACTTGCCTGGCAAGCATGAGGTCTTGAGTTTGATTTCCAGTAAGCCCACCCCCAAAAAAAGAAATAAAAGAAATGATATAAATTTATGCAATGTCAGAGTATTCTAATGGCCCCTAAAAGGCTGCACATTCAAAGATGATAATCAATTTACCACTTACTTCAGGATAATCTTCCTCCATCAGATGAAGTACTCACTATATCAGGGGTTGCCCTAATGAGACAACTTATTTCCCAGAAAAAGAATAAGGTGTAGTCGAAATTAAGTTAAGTGAGATGACAAGGATGTCTCTGAGACTATTTCCCAAAGTTCCCTTCAGTGAAGCATTTACTGTCCAAGGAATCAGAGTACAGGGTTATAGTTACTACTTTATATGTGGTATTACTAAAGGATACAGGAGCTCATATTTCTAGAGTGCCTTACATATTCCTGGTACTGTGCTAGGCATTCTATATATACCAAGAATGATGGCATTGATGGGAACACCACATCCTCAGCAAAAGGAAAAATATAGGTCATCATGATTCCCTTCCTCTCCATTACCCTGCACAGACAGTTATTGTTAAATTCTATTATGTTATCTCCAATATATATTTCACCATTTTTCCTCCATATATTCAGTAACCAATTTTGACCAGTTCACTATCACCTCTAGTCTGGCATTGTGACATAGTCTCCTATCCGATCTCCTTATATCTGTCCTGATGTTCCTGTAATCCTTACCTACATGATAGCCAAGTTGTTTTCTAAATAACCATTTTATTGTGTCTCCTTCCTGCCTCAGTAACTTCCATAGGCCCATTAGATAATATACTAAATCATTGACCTGACATACAAGGTCAAACTTAGCTTCCCAGCTTTATTAATCTCCATTCACATCCTTTGTCTTTCCACTCCGGACACAAGAGACCACTCTCAGTTCCATGAGCATATCATTCTCTCTTCTATGTCAGAGCCATACAATATTAACTCTTATCTGAATATAGTACACTTGATCTTTATCTGACCACTTCTTACTCCTCCTTAAAATATCACTCACATATCATTTCTTAGGAATATCTCCCTTGTACACCCTATCTATACTCATTCTGCACCTCCTTTACCAAAAGTTTTAATTCCTCTACAGAATAGATGAATGAGTAAAAGTACAAACTTTCATGGACATTTACAGATTATTTCTGATGTTCATTATATGTATAATTGTTTTCTCAACTGTAAACCCTAAAAGAGCAAAAACAATGCCATTCATATCTCACGTTAACTTTGATGCAAACTCTTCTCTGACTATTTGGTACAGAGTTCTACTGAGATCAATAGAATTTACAGATTTAATGTTTCACATTCTTTTAAATTTTAAACTCAATTTATCTAGGACTATTCAGATTATATACCTCATATCTAATGGATTATGGTAATCTGTGATTTGTAAGAATTTGGTCAATTTTATCTAAGTCATTGAGTTTATGTGCTGACTTCTCTGTCATACACCCTATTATCTACTTCATAATTTAAATATCTGTAATTATATCCTCTATTTCATTCCTAGTATTGCTAATTTGTATCTGATCTGTTTATTTCTTTGTCAGTCTATATTTAACAGCTTTTTAATCTCTTCAAAGAAGTAACTTTTTGTTTAATTGATCTTCTCTATTCATTTTCCATTTTTAAATTTCTTTAGTTTTGGTTCTTTTCATTATTTCTTTTATTCTAATTGTCTTGAGCTTATTTTGATGTTTGTTTTTAGGTTTCTTGAAGTAGGAACTTAGAATATATATTTGAAACTTTTTCTGGCAGTATTATAAGCACTTGGTGTTATAAATTTCTATCTTAGTACTGGGTTAGATGCACTTTACTAAAGTTGTTTTCATATTCACTCAGTTCTAAGCTTTTTTTAAAATTTTCTGAGAAAATTCCTCCCTGACACATTTATTATTACGTGCATTGCTAATGTTCAAGTATTTATGGATTTTCTATTGTCTTACTATTATTGATTTATGGCTTAATTTAATTATGATCAAAAAACTCTGTGGTTGGAATGTGCATTTCACCCATGACTAAGGAAGATGAACACTTTCCACATGTCTATTGGCCATTTGAATAGTCTCTCTTTTCCAACAGTTTTAAAACTTTTGCCCATTTTTCTATGGGGTTGCCTTATCTTTTCCTTATTGGTTTGTAGAAGCTCTTTTTATATACAGTAAGTCCCCAGCTTACAAACAAGTTCCATTTCAGGAGAATGTACATAAGCCTGATTCATCGGTAAGTTCCACGAAGTGAGACTTATACAGTATTTTCACTTTCATTTCTATGGCTATTACTTTGCACTTCCTTGAAGTTCCTTCCATATCATCACTCCTTTTCCTCTTGCTTCTGGATGTCCTGAGATCTGATTGAACACTATACTACTGCACATGCCTCCATTGAGATTGTGGTATATCAAGGAATGTCTTAACAACTAAGTGATTTTCTAAGTTACTACTAAGCAGGTGATGAAATTTCAAACCCTCTACTAGGCACCACTTCAGTGGGGAATAGAAGTAGCACCTTAATGTTGCTTCATGGAGGTAGAAATTCATGTGGACCAGGTGATCTCCACAGATATCAGGTTATGGTATTGCTACCATCCATCAATTGTAGGTGTGTTATATACACCTATATTATACATCATATGTATAATTATGTATTAATTGATGGTGTAATATATACACCTAAATCAATTGTAGGTGTATTATATACTCAATGTTCCACCTTCTTATTGAATCTTTTGTTATATCAACCTTGTATATTAGGAAGACTTTTTTTATAACTTGGTGAGAAAGTCTAAGCTTCCCATTTGGGGAAACCTTTTGTGATAGGGATGGGGTGTGTCTACACAGTTTTTATATTATTTGGCTGGAGTAGAAAGCTATTATCTAAAATGTTTTCTGTCCTGAGCAACTCTGTTTACTTGGTCCACTGGATAGGAAGAAATGAATGTATTCAGTTTGCTTTCCTTTGTTTTCTGTTTGTTTTTTTTTTCTTGTGTCTGCACCTATTGACACTTCTTGTTTGTTCCTCTCCCCAACACCCAATCTTGGATATATGAGTAAAGTAGCAAGAAAAACCAAGTAACTCACTGATATACTGGCCATAGATTCTTAAGGTCCCTAGATTCTTTGTCTTCTGCCTTCTTTTCTCCACCTTTCAGATCTTTATAATAAAAAAGAAGCTATACTTATAAAAGGAATAGAGCAAGTACATTTATTCCATCTTGTTAAAAAATGGAAGTAAAGACAGTGTAGATTTGGCAAATAGAAAAATAGAAGTGAATATATATATATATACATAAAACCTTGATTTATGACTAAAGTAATACTGCAGAACTATAAGGAAAACTTTGCAAATAATGAAGCTAGCTCAGTTTGGCATGCATAGCAAAAAAAAACTTTTGTCATACTTTATATCATACATAAAAATCAATTATGGGTGTATCATACATCTAAATATTAAGGGTAAAATTATTCAGTGTTTTTGAGTTAAATATGGGAGAATCTTGAGATGCCAGCCCTCTCCAGTAAGTTAGCATCATTCATGGACTGCAGAGGAGAAAAAAAGACAAGAAGCTAAGCTCTTCTGTGAGCCAGTGCATGTATGGGCTGACTGAGGGAGAGCCAGACCCCAGCCCCTTCCAGGGCACAGGCAGGGAGACAGGAAGAGCCAATGTTCCTCACCCTCTGTAAGTAACCAGCTGATCCAGAGAAACACAGGTTTTGATGATAGCTAATGAGGAAAAATGCAACTTAATTTTTGTAGTGTTTAGTGTTTCACTGACTTTGCAGACCTAAAGCCAGTAGTCTGATCATCTATTCAGAGGATAACAATACACAATGTAGCATATATGGGGGATCTCCTTCTGAAGGTGGTAGCCATTGTTAATTCACTGTTATCTTGTTTCCAAATCCTGTATCATTCTTATTGTTTTGTTTGGTTGGGTTTTATTGTGTTTTATCTTGTTTGATTTTGTTGTATCTGATGGCACAGGCAGCTATTTCAAAGATAACAAGATATATTATGGTAGCCATAATGGATTTACTATTATAATGTTTTAAAGTTCTGTATTACACTCATTGTTTTCTTTTTATTGGTTCTATTTTGCTTGATTTTACTATCTCTGAAGAAATGGGAAGCTAATTTGAAGACAACAAAAGGCATTATGGTAACCATTGTTGATTTCCTACTATCTTGTTTTGAAATCCTGTGTCACTTACACTGTCTTGCTTTGATTGGCTTTATTTTCTTTTATTTTTCTTGGTTTCATTCTCACTAAAATAAAATTTAAAGATAAATAAATAAACATGGAAAATCTTTATAATCTCTTTATAAAACACTCAAATTGTGAAGTAAATATTAATAAATTGAACTACATTGAATTTAAGGCACTAATGATATGGTGAGAAAACAAGACAATATGGTAGGAGATATTTCCAATAAATAAAATTGACAGTGTATATTTAGAATACAGTAAGTCACCAACTTATGAACATTTGAGTTGTGAAGTTTCACAAATATGAAAGGACCTGACATTACGGACATCTGTAGAAGCAAACACATCGTGGAAGTAACTTGTATTTGCCAGACATTGTCACAAAATGACAGCAATGTCTCATCAGAAACAGTGGAGGGCAAAAACATGTGGCAGTACAGTTTTTATGTGGAGAAAAATAATTGTAAACCAAGAATTTTATATCCAGTGAAAATACACTTGTGGAATCAAGGTAGTGGAGGATATTCTCAGATAAAGGAAAACAGAAAATTTCCTCCAGTAATTTTATTTAAAATAATGGATAAAATAGAAAGTAGTGGACTAGAGTGGTGCAAGCCAAAGCACTGCACAGTGAACCACATCCAGCTGTGCAAGCTTGGCATCTCAATTGGAACCTGTAAGGGACCCGCCCAGTGTGCCTAATCAGCTGGAGAATACAGGAAAATAACAAAATGTAAGAGCAAAATGCAACCTCAAACCTCCAGCCCATCCCAACCAAGACTAGGAGACACGGACATAAAAGGAAATGTAAGCCATACACCTGAAACTTCTGAAATAATAGCAACTGAAGTAAAGAAACAGCTCCATAAAGCTGTAAATGAAATCAGATCAGAAATAATCTCCCAGGTAAAACAAGAAATGATAAACGTAATGAAAGAAATGCTGAACAGATCTAAAGAAGACAGTGTTTAAAAAAATTGAGCACTGCAAAACAATAGAAAGCTTGAATGAACACTATAAGAAAGACACAGAATGCATAAAACAGACTCAAAGAGATATCCAGGAAATCAAAAACTCCATTGAAAGCTGGCAAAATCACCTCAATGAATGTGAAGACAGACTTTCAGACCTCAAAGACAAGATTGCAACTAGTGCACAGGAAAAGAAAGATTTTTTAAAATAGCAAGGAATCAGGAAATAATAATTCAACAGTTGCAAGATGATGCAAGAAAAAAACAATATAATATTGATAAGTGTGAAAAAAACAAGGTGACAACATAAATGATATCAAAAGACTATTTACAGAAGTGAGAACCAAAAATTTCCCAAACGTGGGAAAGGAAATTGACATACACATAAGTGAAGCATATAGAACCCCAATTAACCATAACCAAACAAATATACAATGAGACACAAAATAATCAACATCCCAGAAATTCAACATAAGAACAGAATATTAAAAACTGTTAGAGAAAAGAGACAGATCACCTGTAAGGGAAAGCCCATCAGAATCAACAGACTTCTCAACACAAACAATGAAATCAAGGAGAGCATGGAGTGAGGTATTTCAAATTCTAAAGTAAAATGACTTCTAACCCAGATCAATGTACCCTGCAAAACTGTCCTTCATAACTGATGGAGAAATAAGATACTTCCATGACAAAGAACAGCTAAAGAACTTCATGACCACCAAACCGACCCTGCAAAGAATACTGAAAGATATTCTAGATAGACAGAAAAATCACTACAACTTCAGGAACAACAACAGAAAAAAACACTAGCCAAGACAAGCAATCAAACAGAGGGGAAAGGTAACCAACAGCAAAAAGATAACATGACAAAAATAAGCCAAAATATATCCATTAATGTAATTGGCCTCAAAATATATCCATTAAGCCAAAATATATCCATTAATGTAATTGGCCTCAAAATATATCCATTAATGTAAATGGCCTCAATTCACCAATTAAAAGAAAAAGACTTGCAGAATGGATCAAGAAACAGAATCCAAGCATGCTGTATACAAGAAACCCATCTAGCTCAAAAGGAAATTCATAGACTGAAAGTCAAAGGTTGGAAAACAATACTCCATGCAAAAGGAAACAAAACAAACAAACAAAAAACCAGGAGTACCAATTCTATTTGCAGACAATGTGAACTTAAAACCAAGAATGATCAAAAGAGATAAAGAAGGTTACTACATACTAGTTAGGGGGAAACATGAGGAAGAGATAACAATCTTAAATATATATGCACCAAATATGGGAGCACCCAGCTATATAAAACAAATAATAATAGACATGAAAAATCAAATAAGAAATAACACAATTATAGTGGGAGACCTTAACACCCCACTAACACAGAGACAGAACAACAAGACAGAAAACCAGCAAGAAGTAATAGAATTGAATCGAACTTGTGAACAAATGGACTTAGTAGATATGTACAGAGTGTTTCGCCCAACATCAGAATACACATTTGTCTCAGCTACACATGGTACAATCTCTAAAACAGACCAAATACTATCCGATAGAACATGCTTAAATAAATGCAGAAGACTTGAAATTATTCCTTGCATATTATCTGATCATAGTGCCACAAAACTAGAAATTATTGACAAAGGAAACTACAAAAACTCCATAAACACATGGAAATTAAATAATACACTCCTGAACAATCAATGAGTCACAGAGGAAATCAAAGAAGAAATTAAACAATATCTACAAGCAAATGAAAATACAAATACAACTTGCCAGAATCTGTGGGGTGCAATGAAAGCAGTCCTCAGAGGGAAATTTATTGCAGTGAATTCCCACATTAGGAGAATAGAACAAATACAAACAACCTGATGCTACATCTCAAACACCTAGAAAAAGAAGAGCAAGTCAAGCCCAAAGTCAAAAGAAAGGAGGAAATTATAAAGACCAGAGCAGAAATTAATGCAATAGAGACAAAGAAAACAATACAAAGAATTAATAAATCAAAGAGTTGGTTCTTTAAAAGAATAAATAAAAATGATAAGCCCCTAGCCAACCTTATTTTAAAAAGGAAAGAAAAAACTCAAATTCATGCAACAAGGAATGAAAAGGGTGAAATCACTACAGATCCTGAGGAAATACAGAAGGTCATCAACATCTACTTCAAAAACTTTCACTCTCATTCATTTGAAAACACAGAAGAAATGGACAAATTCCTAGAAACATATGAATTACCAAAGTTGGATCAAAAAGATGTAAAAATGCTGACTAACACAATTTCAATTAATGAAATTAAAAATGTAATTAAAGACTTAGCAACAAAAAAAGCCCAGGTCCTGATGGACTCACAGCTGAATTCTACAATAAATTCAAGGAAGACTTAACGCCAACACTCCTCAAACACTTCATTGAAATTGGAAGGGAAGCAATTTTCCCTAACTCATTCCTGGAAGCAAGTATTACCCTAATACCAAAACCCAACCAAGATGTAGAACTACAGATCAATCTCCTTAATGAAAATAGATGCAAAAATCCTGAATAAAATACTGGCAAACAGAATGCAGCAGGTCATCAAGATTATATACCATGACCAAGTGAGATTCATCCCAGGAATACAGGAATGGTTCAACATATGCAAATCAATAAACATAATACACCATATCAAGAGAGACAAAGATAAGAATCACATGATCATTTCAATGGATGCAGAAAAAGATTTTGATAAAGTCCAACACTCATTCATGAGAAGCACCCTACAGAAAATCAGAATGGACCATCTTTACCTCAATCTGATAAAAGCCATCTATGACAAACCAACATGCAACATTATATTAAATGGTCAAAAACTGAAAGCTTTTACTCTAAAATCAGAAACAAGACAAGGGTGTCCATTATCACCACTCCTATTCAATATAGTGCTGGAAATCGTAGCCAGAGCAATTACACAAGAGACAAAAATAAAAGGAATAAGGATAGGAAAAAAGAAGTTAAATTAATCATTATTTGCAGATGACATGATACTGTACACAGAAGACTCGCAAAACTCCATTGAACGACTTCTAGGTGTAATAACCAAATTCAGTAATGTAGCTGGATACAAAGTCAACACTCAAAACTCAATAGCATTCTTGTACACAAACAACAAACTCGCTGAGAGAAAATTAACAGAAGCCACACCCTTCACAATAGCATCCAAAAAAATTTAATACTTAGGAATCAATCTAACAAAGGAAGTAAAAGATCTATTCAATGAAAATTACAATACTCTGAAAAAAATGAAATCGAAGAGGACCTCAGAAAATGGAAAGACATTCCTTGTTCATGGATAGAAAGTACAAACATTGTGAAAATGGCCATTCCCCAAAAACTGTTATACAGATTTAATGCAATTCCAGTCAAAATACCATTAGCACACCTCACAGATATAGAGAAAACATTTCTAAAATTCGTATGGAACCAGAAGAAACCTAGAATAGCAAAGGCAATTCTGGGCAACAAAGGTAAGGCAGGAGGCATCACAATCCCTGACTTAAGGTTACACTACAAAGCTATTGTGATAAAATCAGCATGGTATGGAATAAAAACAGACCTGAAGATCAATAGAATAGATTAGAAGATACAACCATAACTACAAACACATTCAGCCACCTTATGTTCAACAAAGGGGACAAACATGTACAGTGGAAGAAAGACAGCCTCTTTAATAAGTGGTGCTGCATAAACTGGCTTTCCATGTGTCAAAAACTAAAACTGCACCCATGCCTACCAACATGCATTCAACTAAAGTCAAAATGGATCAAAGATCTAAATATTAAAACAGAAACACTAAATCTGCTAGTAGAAAAAGTAGGTAGAAATTTTGAAGACATAGGGGTAGGCAGAGAATTCATAAACAAAACTCAAATTACATGGGAAATACTTCCCAGAATCAACAACTGGGACCTCATCTTATTTAAAAGCTTTTGCATGGCAAAGGAAATCTCCATAGAGTGAAAAGAAAATCCAGAGACTGGGAGAAAATCTCAGTCAACTGTCCCTCAGAAAAAGGACTTCTATCTAGAACACATAAAAATTAAAAAGAATCAGACCCCCGAAATTCAAAGAAACAATCCAAAACTGGGCATCTGAGACGAATGCACACTTCTCAGATGAGGAAATACAAATGGCAAATAAATATGTGAAAAAATGTTCAGCATCACTGGTCATTAAAGAAATGCAAATTAAAACAACACTGAGATTTCATCTCACTCCTGAAAGAATGGCCAGGATCAAGAAAAACACCAATAAAAAATGCTGGAAAGGCTGTGGGGGAAGAGGAACTCTTCTGCACTGTTGGTTGGAGTGTAGACTGTTGCAACCACTGTGTAAATCAGTCTGGAGGTTCCTCAAAAACTCGGATTGACTCAGCTATTCCATTTATGGGCATATTCCCAGAAATATGTAAATTTGTACATATACACTTAAGGTAGCTAAGATGATTGTATTACAATTGTATTAGTTTTTGGAACAAAACAATTAACATTCATAGGATTAGGTCAATTTTGCAGGTTTATATATGGTAATCTGAGTAACTCCTTTGAAGATAACTATGCAAAATAGCAACCTTAGTTATGTTTCAACCACCTTGTTTTGCAAGCCTATATTGTTGTTTTGGGTTCTTTGTTATTGTTATTTATTAGTCTCCTTTGTTTCTTTTTTTTCTTGTAATTTGTTATGTTTTGTTTTGTTTTTCCCTCTCATACAGAAAGGATAGATGTATAGGCTTATACATGCCTAGAACTTCTCCTGAACAGTATACAAGAATTGATTTAATTATGAGTGATGGTATGAACAGCTACTTTGAAGAAAACGAGGCATTATGGTAGCCATTGCTGATTTCCTATCATCTTGTTGTGAAGTCTAATAATGCCTTTATTCTTTGTTTTGATTGGTTTTAGTCTGCTTTGTATTGTTTGATTTCAATAAGTGTGAAACTGTGGACAGCTATTTTGAAGAGAACAAGAGACATTACCGTAGCCATTGTTGATTTTCCTATTGTCTGGTTTTGAAGGCCTGTAATGCTTTCATTCTTTTGTTTTTATTGGTTCTTTAGTATTTTGCTTTGTTTGAATTCATTGTGTGAAGATATGGACAATTATTTCAAAGAAAACAAGAGACATTTTGTTGATATCCTTTTGTCTTGTTTTGAAGTCCTGTGTTGCTTGGTTTGTTTTGTTTTGATCTACTTTGTTCTGTTTTGTTTTGTTTCATTTTATTCTCTCTAAAATAAAAAGAAAGTAATGGATAAACCAAAGGAAAATAATAAAAAACAGAATCCTGAACCATCAGGAAAGGATAAAGAACCTAAAATGAAAAAATAGTATATAATAGATAATCTTTCTCAAGATTTCCAAATTACCCTTATTAAAGAAAACAATACAACATCATCTGTTGTGGCTCTCAATGTATGTGGAAGAAATAGTGAAGATAATTTTATTACAAAAGAGAGGGGTAGGGTTGAACATATCACTTAAATGTTGACACCAGTATCCTTTGATATTGTATTGGTATAATGTAAAACCTTGAGTAACTACTAAAAATATCCATATGAATATATTCACTCAAAGGCAATATGGATGAATTAAAATAAAATTTAAAAAATATTCAAGTAGCACAGAAAAGTAGATTAAAATAAAAGAAAGGAAAAATGAGAAAAAAATAAGTGGAGAAAAGAGGAACTATTGCAATCATAAGCCCTAAGTTATCATAATTACCTTATATATAAATGGTATAAACACTCAAATTAAAATTTAGAGTTTGGCAAAAAAGATTACGTCTAAAATGATCCAACTATATACAACTGAAAGTATATAACTTGGAAGCAAAGAGATGGAGAAACATATGCCATTAAAACAATATAAATAAAGAAGGATTGACCACACTGTTATCAGATAAATTAGACTTTAAAGGAAAGAAAATTACCAATGACTGAGTGAGAAGTCAGACAAATATAAGATGGTCAATTCACTAAGAAGATTCAGGTATATAGATGAATACCTCAATCAAGAGACCAGCAAAATATGTGAAAGAAAACTATGAAACTAGCAAAAGGAATACATACATCCACAAGTAAAATTGGAGATTTTAACATCCCTCTGTCAAAATTAGGAAGACATTCAGCAAGGATACTGAAAAACTCAACATCATTAACAAATAGATGTAATCAATGTATATAGAACAGTAATAAAACAGAAGCAGAATAAATACCCTTCAAAATATTTATGCAACATTTACCAGGACAGAAAGTAACCTATGCCATAAAACAAGCCTCAACATTAAGAAAAATGAAAGTCATGCAGATTTTGGGGGCTTTTTCGACAAAATGTAATCAAGCTAGAAGTTAATAACAGAAAGATAAAGGGGACATCTCCAAATCCACAACCCAAACAACTCACTTATAAATAATTAATGGATCAAAGAGAAAGTTTACATCTTCAAGGGAAAAATTTAAAAGTACATTGAATTTAATGAAAATAAAAATGCAACATATAAAACTTCATTGGCCATAGATAAAAGTAGAGCTGAGAATGGAATTTATAGAGGTAAATGTTTAAAACAATTAAGAAAAAGGAAAAGAATCAAATCAATAACATGAACTTCCCCTCTCAGAAACTTAAAAAAGAACAAAACAAACCCAAGGCAAAAAGAATGGAACAAAGAAAGAACAGAAATTAGTAATATTGAAAATTTTATAAAACTACAGAAACAATCAACCAAACAAAAACCTGGTTTTTGGAAAGGTCTATACAATTTATGGACATCTTCCAAAACAGACAAGACACAGATTATCAACATCACAAGAAAAATAAGAGATATCACTTTAGGCCCTGAAGACAGCAAACATAAAACAGAGACAAAATACTATGCATACAAATTTGAAACTTGGATGAAAAGGACTAATTTGTTGTACACAACAAACTATCACAGTTCAATCAATATAGAATATATAATTTTAATAGCCTGAGAACTATTAAAGAAATTTAATTAATAATTCAAATACTCCTAAAAAAAACTCTAGAGCGAGACAGTTTACCTGGGTTATTCTAACAAAAGTTTAAAGACTTAATATTGATTCTACAAAATGTCTTCCAGGAAATAGAAGAAGAGAACATTTGTGAACTCATTTTATAAGGTTAATATTTCCAAAATCACTGGTAATAACTAAGTTGTTCTCTATTTCTATAATTTTACCATTTAAAGAATATATAAATGACATAATACGCTATGTAACCAATTGAAATCGGTTATTTCACTCTAAATAATGCCCTAGAACTTGATCTAAATCATTGAGTGTATCAGTAGTGCATTCCTTTTCATTGCTAAGTATTACTTCATGCAATGGCTATAACCATCATTTGTTCCACTTGTGAAATATATTTGTTTCTAATCTTTGACTATTAAGAAAACAGCTGCCATGAACATTCATGTACTCCTCCCCACCACTGAGGTGCTAGGGATGTTCACTGTTAATGAGATAATAATTATTTATCAGCCTCTTCAGTGAAAAGTACTTCTTTTTAAGATGAATTATATATTGGGTTATACTAACATATCTAAATATAGGGCTATATGGTTTTGGCTAAATTCTCTCTCACATGTTTTATTTTTAAAAGTTATAATTATTAGCACATACTAATATGCACAATAATGAATCCCACAGTGACACTTTTGTACATGATTATAATGTGCTCTGCTAGTTACCATCCTCCTTATTACCCTCTCTTACTCTGTCCCCTCCCCATGACCCCCATTCCCCTTCTCAAAGAGTCCCCTTTCCACTTTAATGTCATCTTTTTTTTGACTCCACATATGAGAGAATACAAGTAATACTTGTCTCTCTGATTCTGAATTATTTTGTCACGTGATGAGCTTCAGTTCCATCCATTTTCCTGCAAAAGACAAAATTTCATTCTTTATGGTCAAATAATACTCCATTGTGTATATATGCCACATCTTCACCCATTCATCTATTGATGGGCACCTCAGATGATTCTATAAATTGTATATTGTGAATAGTGCTGTGCCAAATATGAGTATGCAAACATCTTTACTGTTTTGTACTTTTAGTAGCTGTACTTCTTGTTTGGAGGAACACCATTACTGATTTCCATAGTGGCTTACTGTATACATTTTGTGTAGATATAAATTTTCATTTCCCTGGGATAAATAGCTAATAATACAATCATTGAGTTGCTTAAGTGTGTGGGGGTTTTTTGTAATTTTTATTTTAAAGAGAATAAAACAAAGCAAAACAAAACATAATGAAGCCAATCAAAACAAAACAGTGTGACACAGGATTTCAAAACAAGATAATAGGAAATCAACAAGGGTTACCAAATGCCTCTTGTCTTCAAAATATATGCCCATACCATCAGACATAGTAAAATCAAACAAAGCAGAACACAATAGAACCAAAAAACAAAACAAAGCAATGAATGCAATACAGGACTTCAAAACAAGATAATAGTAAATTCAAAATAGCTACCATAATATATCTTGTTATCTTTGAAATAGCTGCCCATGCCATCAGAATCAACAAAATCAAACAAGATAAAGCACAATAAAACCCAACCAAACAAAACAATGAGAATGATACAGGATTCTGAAACAAGATAACAGTGAATTAGCAATGGCTACCACCTTCAGAAGGAGATCCCCTATATATCATACATTGTGCATTGTTATCTTCTAAATACATGATCAGGCTACTAACTTTAGGCCTGCAACGTCAGTGAAACATTAAACATTGCAAGCATTAAGTTGTATTTTACCTCAATAACTATCCTCTCAGCCTGTGTTCCTCTCAGCCAGTCACATATTGGAGGGGGCACATTTTGGCTCTTTTCTCTCAGCCCACATGCCAGAAAGGGCTGGCATCTGGCTCTCCTTCCAGTGACCCGCACATGGCACTAACTCACAGGGAGGGCTTGGCTTCTAGTTGGCTTCTTGTTCTCCTCCCCCACAGTCTATGAATGGTACCAACTCACAGGAAAGGGGTGGCATCAGGTTCTCCTCCTGGCAGCCCATGCACAGTGCTAACTTGCAGGAAGGTTTTGGCCTCTCGTTGCCTTCTTGTTCTCCTTCCCCACAGTCTGATATGTGCTTATTTTTAAAAGAAATTTCCAAACTGCTTTTCCAAGTGGCTACTTCACTTTACAATCCCAACCAGCAATGTGTGTGACAGCGTCTCTATGAATCATCACCAACCTTTGCTGTAGTCACTATTTTTAATTTAGCTCTCTTTATGAATGTCTAGTGATATATTATTAAGTTTTAATTTTACATTTTCCTAATGATTAGTGACTGTGAATATCTTTTAATATGCCAACTTGACACCTGTATATCCACATGTATATCTTCTTTCAATGAAATATCTGTTCACGTGTTTATTCTAACTGGATTATTTGTATGTGTATATTGTCAGAGATATTATTGGCAAATATTTCCCCCAGTACCTCTAGGTTTTCTATTCATTACCTCAACAGATTTTTATTATATTAAAATTTTTAACTTAACCGGGAGTGTTGGTACATGCCTTTAATCCCAGCACTCGGGAGGCTGAGGTAGGAAGAGTGTTGTGAGTTCAAGTCCAGCTTGGGCTACAGTGTGAGCACAAGGCCGGCCTGAACTACATAGAGCGACCCTGTCTCAAAAAACTAGGGCCACGAGTTTGGCTCAGCAGCTGAAGCGCCTGCCTGGCAGGCATGAGGTTGTGAGTTTGATCCCTGGTTCCACACACACACAAAAAATTAACTTTAATTGAATCAATTTTTCTTGGCTTGTTTTTATTAGTATATGTTTGCAGTATATAATGATTACACTTATTGTGGCAAGTTGGTACATGCACATAATACTTGTTAATCCTTTTATTGTCACCTACCCCTCCCATCTGTACAAGATCCTTCCATCTCTTGGTTTCCTTCCCATTTGCAAAAGTACTATTTCCAATTTTTTCTTTAGGTTTGCCAAGTTTTTATTATATAGTCATATTTTTGGTATCAGTAAATCAGAGGTTTCAACAATTTTCTCCTCTATTTTCTTCAAAAGCGTTATGAGTTTACATTTAATATTTACATATATTATTTGAGATATGTTCACATTTTTTCCAAAAGGTGTAAGGCTTACATCTTTTTTCATTGCCTATGAATATCAAATTTCTTCAACATTATTATACATTGCTTTTAGTTGCATACTTAACTATTGCATTTGTTGAGTGATTATGCATGGCATTATACATTTATATATGTGTACTGTACATTTATATATTTATATATGGGTATTAATGGTATTTTAAATTTCAACTTATACATTTTGCTACTCATATAAAAATATAACTTATTTTGTGTTTTGATTCTATTTTGCTGAACTCACTATTTTTTGTGGGATTTGTTTGTTTGCATGTTTCTTTGTTTGTTTTAGATTCTTGAATTTTTCTATTGAGACCAAGATGATAACATTTGTCAATAGAATTTTGCTTTCCTTTCTCTTCCTTATGCTGTTTTCTTCTTTTTTATTTCACAGAGTTGGGAAAGACTCCCAGTATTATGTAGAATAAGAATATGATACTAAACTTAGGTTTTGTTAGAATTTTGTATTAAATTGAAGTAATCCCTTTTCTAGTTTTCTGACAGATTTTCATGAATAGATGTTCAAATTTATTAAGTAATTTTTTTCCACAAATTGATACATTCATGAGATATTTTTTCTTTTGCCTCTTAATATAGTGAATTATATTGATTATTTCTTGCTAAATATCTATCAATTTTTACTAAAACTTTAAAAACACTAATATTTGGTATTGATGAATTTTCCACTGCAAATTTATTTTCAATGGAAATTATTTCTATTTTCTTTTATAGTATTCCTCTTAATTTCTTTTTAATTTAAGCTTATTGGTACATTTTAGATATACATATTGATCATATTCATTATAGAGAATTTGTACCCATACATGATATAATGTGATTCCTCTTTTTTTCCAATCCACTCTCCTCTACTTTTGTCTTAACTTCTTTGGGTTTTCTAACTCCTTGAGATGGATATATAGATCATTAATTTTCAACATTCTTTAGTGTTGTGGTTTCTTACATTTAACATATACCATGATATAATTTTTAATATATATATATTTGATGCCCTTCAAATATGGCTTGAGGTTTTTCATGCAAATTTTAGTATACCACAGTTATCACTCAGTTTAAACTTGTTTTCTAAATTTTATAGTGATTTTTTCTTTGGACAACAGTTTATTTCTAAGTATGCACAAGAATTTTCAGTTTGGGATTTCTAGTTATTTTTCTTAGTGACTTTAAGCTAAATTCCCATTATGATCAAAGAACACATTCTGTATGTTTTCAATTCTTTGCATTTGTTAAACTTTATAGCACAACATGGTGTCAATTTTAGTAACTACTTCATATATGCTTGTTAATAATGTTCATTCTTCAGTTTGAGGGTACAGTGTTCTACATTTTCTTGCTAAGCTTCTTATGAAATCTTCTGTCTCCTTGCTGATACCTGTAGAACATTCTATGAATTACTAAAAGAAGTGTAACAACATTTTTCAGTATAATTATGGATGTGTCTTTATGTAGAAGACAACTTGGGTGGCTCTCCTTGAATGCAGAACAATTGCTTTAGCATTAGTTAAACTGAACCCTAATCTCCATGTACTGATATGTACAGAGCTAGCTAAGCTATTTCCTTCTCCCTTCAATTGGTTCTAAGCAATGTAAATAGGGCTATCTGAGGTACTGGTAGATAATCTTTGAAGTCAACTGACAGTTTTCTGTTTCCTCACATGTCTCCCTTTAAATGGTTAAGCACAGCATGATATCAGAGCCATATGGCTCCACAAATGCCTACTGCGTTCAAGCCTCAAAATGAGAGGCTTTGACTTCCCAGGGCACAAAAGTTTACATACCAGAAACTGAAGTAACAGCTTCCTAGACATTTAAATGTTACCCCAACTGAGTTATGCAGATTGGTCTTTCTGCATTCCCATCTCTCTGCATATTGCAGTGGTGCTTTCTGGCCTCCTAGCTAAGCCTAGCTCATAGACTCATGTAATTCCCACCATTCTCAATATCACTCATCCTCAAGTCACTCCCTTTTTCATGAGTTAATAAATTCTGGGTGAGGCTCTGGATCAAGGCCTTTGTTCTGTGAATTCTCACCTGGATCAGACTCAGGACTCCTTGGCTGCCCATAACTATAAATATGCCTTAGTGTCTTTATTCTTACCATTGGTTGCACTGGAGGTGGTAGATTGTAATTAACTCACTGGGATTTCAATAATGTTTCAATGGGATTACAAATATAGACTTCCCAGACTGTGAGAAGGATGGGACAATGGATTACAATATTTGGATTACAATATCTTTATCTTTTTGTAATATTATCAATTATAGTTTTTTGTAATATTATCAATTATAGCTTTCCTTTCCATACTTCCATATTTTATATTTAAGAAATTCCTCATTGTAATTAGTATCTAGTTAATTTTTAGAGGATTTGCGTGTATTTTTGTGTCTTTATTACTACAGGTTGAACTCAAAGAGTGCTGTTTTATTTATTTTTAAAATTTTATGACAAGGCTCATTGTAAATTGCCCACACTTTCTGTAAACTTGCCATCCTCCTGCCTCAGCCTCCCAAGTAGCTAAGATTACAGGTGATAGTCATTGTATTCAGCTATTTAGAATTTTTATATTATTTTGTGCTCAATTTGTAACAACCAGCTGAACTGAGTCAGTGTGGAGCTGCGTATGGATGGCCTACCTGAGGATTGTTGCCAACATAAAAGGGAGAACTGGAGAGGAATAAGTGTGGTGTTGGTTTTTCTGTTGCTATTAGCTGTCCTAAAGGAGTTTGTCAAACTCCTTTCCTGATATGAACTTCGTTTTTCTCATCGTTGGAGGAGCTCAGGACCTTGTTGCTGCTGAGAATGGCTGTGGTTCGCTTTGGGGGAGCTCTAGTCCTTACTTTGAGCATTGTTTCCTGGCTCCAGAGGAGAAGATGGTGTGTTATTCAATTTCCAGGAGAAACTTGTCACACTGGCTTCCTGATATGAACTCAGCTGTTCTCAGCATCAGAGGAGCTCAGGACCTCTTTGTCACTGAGGATGGCTATGGTACTTTTAGCTCTGGTCCTTTCCTTGAGCATTGTTTTCTGGTTCCAATGCAGAACCCGCAACCAACTAGCACAGATCCTTCATCCCTCTGGCACAGACTTTCTAGCTTCCACCACTGACCTTTGGGCCATTTTAGGTAGATATAATGATCACATTCATCATAGGGAATTTGTACCTGTACATGACATAACTTGATTCATTTTTCCCTTTCCCCTAGCCACCATTAAAACTCTCTTCCCCTCTTCATTTATAAAAGCTTTGCTTCAATTTTTTCCTTCTTTTCTCATTTTTTCTTTTCCTCCCTTTCTTTCCCTCTTCCCTCTTCCTAGTTCCCATTCCCACTTGAACAATTTCTTCCCATTTTGCAATACCTATCATACATTTTTGTCCTTATTTACACTTTCAGGTTTTCACACCAGAGAAAAATTTTGATATTTACGCATGTGTGTCTGATTTATTTCATGTAAGAGTATGGTATCAAGGTGCATTCATTTAGCTAGAGATGTGCCAAGTTTACCCTTTTTATGGCAGAGTAGTACTCCATTCTATTAAAAAAATCCACATCTGCTTTACCCATTTATCAGTTGATGGATATCTGGTCTGTTTCCAAGACTTAGCTGTTACAGATTACACTGCTATAAACACGGGCATGCATATATCATTGTGGTATGATGCTTTTAACTCTTTCAGGAAGATATCAAGAAGGGAAATAACTGTATTGAATGGGCCTTTTACTCCTAGATTTTGAGAAATTTCCACACTGATTTCCATAGTGGCTGCACCATTCTACATTCCCACCAACAGTGGAGAAGGGCTCCTTTTTCCCCACAGCCCCTACAGCATTTGTTGTTGGTTGGTCTCTTGATAATCAACACACTTCTTGGTGTGAGATGTAATTTCAGTGTTCTTTGAATTTGCATTTCTCAAATGACTCATAATGTTTAACACTTTTCATATATTTATTCACCATTTTTACTTCTTTATTTCAGAAGTGCCTATTTATTTCACATGTCCATTTTTGGCTTGCAAAAGTTTTGTAATCAGATGAAATCCCACTTGTTGATTCTTTGTGATAGTTCCTGTGTGACTGAAGTTTTATTCATAAAGTCTTTGCCTACACTTATGTCTTCAAGAGATGTACCTGTTCTATCTTTCACAAGATGTAGTGTTTCTGTTTTAATATTTAGATCTTAGATCCATTTCAATGTTAGTCTAGTGCATGGTAAAAGATATGGGTCTAGTTTTACTCTTCAGCATGTGGAAAGCCAATTTTTCCAGAACTATTTATTAAAGAGGCTATCTTCCATTGAAGGTGTTTAGTATGCTTGTCAAAACCAAGGTTAGTAAGTATGTCTGGAGTTGTTTCTGTATCTTTTATTCTGTACCTTGATGCTCAGACATTTTTTTCCCTGTAAGATGCTATTTTTGTTTCTTTGTGTGTGTATGTGTGTGTGTGTTTTGTTTTTGGTACCTGGGATCAAACTCAGGATCTTGTACTTTCCAGACAGGCACTTGTACCACTGGGCTATATCCCCAGTCCCTACCATGCTGTTTTTGTCACAGTAGCTTTGCATATAATTTTAAGGAATTGTGGTGGACCGTTCTTTGTCTTTGTTGACCAAAATTGTCTTTGCTTGTCCCAAATGAATTTTAAGATTGTTGTCTTTAACTCTGATAGATACGCTGTTGGAATTTTGATGTGGATTTCATTAAATCTGTTTAACAGTGTTGGTTCTTCCTACCCAAGAGCAAAGGATATTTTCCATTTTCTGATACCCTCTTTAATCTCCTTTTTCAGAGTAGTTTTCAGTATAGAGGTCTTTTTCTTCCTTCTTTAGATTGACTCTTAGGTATTTCATTTTTTTATTAGTATTGTGAAAGGTTTCATTTCCCTATTTTCTCTCTCATCGAGTTTGTTATTCATGTACAGGAAGGCTGTCAATTTTTGAGTGTTGACTTTGTATCCAGTTACATAACTGAATTTGCTTATTAAATCTAGCAGTGTTTTGGTGGAGAATTTGAGGTCTTCTATGCAGAATATCATGCCATCTGTAAATAATGATAGTTTTACTTCTTCCTTTCCTATCTTTATTCTTTTTATTTCTTTCTCTTGTGTAATTGCCCTGGTTATAATTTCCAGGACTATGTTGAATAAGAGTGGTGATAGTGGACATCCTTGTCTTGTTCCTGATTTTAGAGTGAAAGCTTTTAGTTTTTTACCATTTAGTATAATAAAGACCATGTATCAATTTTTTGTAGAGTTTTTATCATGAATCTGCATTGGACACTGTCAAACACTTTCTGCATCTATTGAGATGATCATACGGTTTTTGTTCTTGGCTCTAGGATAGTGCAGGTGCCTGTGACTCAGTAGGCAAGTGGGATCACAAGGTGTGTGTGGTGCAGATTGGGAGCACACACCCTTGTCTCAGCAGGCTAGTGAGCTTGCAGGATAGGTACCAGATGAGTTGGGCATGCTCACTTGTGACTTTGTGGGCAAACAGGCTCGCAGGGCAGGTGCCAAGTGGATGAGGCACACTTGCCTCCAACTAAGTGGGAATTAGTCTCATAAAGCAGATGCCAGTGGGCTGGGTGCACTCCCTTGTGACTCCATGGGCAAAGACACTTGTAGGACAAGTGCTGACTGACTGTGGGCATGCACTGGTGACTCAGTGAGTGAGCACATGAGCTGACTCAGAGCAGAGTCTGCTAGGGTACCATTTGCATATTTATCCTCTCTGACGGGGAGGGGGTGCTGCTCCCCTTCTTGTGGTAAACTCTGGAGAGAAGTCCACCGGAATGAAGCTTTCCTCAGTGCTTACCAAGGTGTTAATGTGAGGCAAGGCCTGTGCATGCAAGTCTATCCCAGGATCTAAGCAAGTCTATCTCAGGATCTGGTCTCTGCCACAGTAGATCCACTCTTGAGACTATTTGCACACTTTCAAAACTGGCTGCTCCCTATATGAGTAGGAATGGGGGAAGGCAGGACAGCTGCTACAGTGTCCCTTCACCTTCTCAGCTGTACGTTTGTTCAGTTTGACCTAAATATATTCTTTCCTATTAATTCTCTGTGTCAGGGAGAAAGTCACTCCTCGAGTTCAGAATACATTCTTTCTCGGTGAATCTTCTCTAAACTTCTCTGATGTGACTCTCTAGTTCTCCATGGTGGAACTCTGAACTTATTTTGAAGCAAAATTTTGTCTCCTTTGTTCTGTCAAACTTTCAAGGCTTTGTTCATCTCAGTTTAATTGGCCTTTCAGATGAACTTCTCAACCTGTTTTGTGCCAGTTATAAATTAGAAGAAGTTCAAAGAAAGTCAGAAAAATGAAATACTTATTTCTCTGCTTTTAATATAGGGGAAAGAAACTATCAACGTGCTAGATATCTGGTATGAGTTTATGTTCTCTAAAAATTGAAGAATGAATTTTAAGAACAATGCAGGTTAAGAGCAGAATATGTTTATTGAGAATAAAAAGCTTCTGCCCGAGAGAGACAAAAGGGGTCCCTAGTGAGTTGCAAAGACCCTGCCTTCTCTAGGGATTTTATAGAGCAAAACCACAAAGTGAGGCAGGTCTAAGGTGGTGAAAACATGGGAACTGGCAAGGCAGGCAGGCATGAGTTGGGACAGAACTATGGTCAACCAATAAGATCACAAGTATAATTGTTCAGCTAAAACTTACTGAATCAGGATCAAATGGGGAAGTGAGTCATGTAGCAAGTGGGCATGAATACAGGACAAGGTGTTTTCCTGTAGGAGGTTGGGTTAGTGGCTCCTTCTGGCTTCCTCTTCTGTTACCTATTTAGAATAACAATCCCTGATGTTCATCCTTAGGAAGTATGTGCACGCATTTGTTTTATCTTTTGTCTTGCGGTCTGGCCCAAAGCAAGAGGTGTCTATCTCTTCCACAGTTGCAAGATATCTGGTCTTCTGGTCTTCTTTGAGGGCCTATTCATGTCTGACTGCCTATAATATTTCCATCTAATTTAGCTGCCTATAACACTTCCCTTTCGCTAGGATTTCAACTGTCAAATACTGGCTGCCTTGGCAGCTTTCCAATTCATTTATATTTATTTTTCCCATAATCATGTTTTATCACTTTTATTTACTTTCTTCCTGGTAATATTGAATTTTTTGTAAGTTAAAATTTATTTGACTAAATTTATACTCTATAGAGATAGAATTTTAAGATGATTTTATGAGAACTTGGCTCTTTCATTTTTAAAATACTGTTTTTTCTATATTTGTCAAAGTTTTAGGAGTCAACTTTATTTGGTGGAATCATTTTTTTTCAATTACTTGATGTAAAGTTCTAATTTTATTGTGGTAAAAAACAGTAAACAAAATCTAAAACTTTTTTTGAAAAAATAAGGGTATATTATCATTAACTGTATGCATGCAGTAGACCAGTAAAATGTTTTCATGCTGCAAAACTGAAATTCTACAGCCCCAAAGCAGCTAAACAGATTTTATTTACACAATTGAAATTATTTCCTTAGTCACCTTGATTATAAAAACAAATTAGCATGATATGGTTTAATAATCTTTCATAAATGAGTTTTACAAATTTTAATAGCTCATGAATCTCTACTTAATATTCAGTAATACTTGTTAATAACTTCTGTGTACATATCTATGAAAATTTTGTCTGATAACACAAATATGTAAAAATATTTTATAATTCAGAAATGGACTACTAGGTTACTAGTCAAGTGTTAATTCCCCATCACTAGGTGAGTTATGTAGACTTGGAAGTCTCATCCCATGAGAACAAACCTACTGCAGCAATTCATGCCATTTATTTTTAATTCCTTGTTAGGTAATTTTTATAGCTCTGTTTTATCATCAATTTCTCACTTTGTGCCATTAATAAGGTCATGTTTTCCCATTTCTTTATGTTTCTTGTGACATTGTGTTGGGATGTAGATGTGGGAAAACAGCAACCTATAAATTCTTCACAGGCTGCATTTGTACAGGGAAAGACCTGTACTAATCAGCCTGACTAGAGTATCTGGGGAGCTCTGATCCCTTTTCTGAAGAGACATTTTCTCTGAACTTGTGTATGTAGATTTGCAATTACAAGGTTATGCCAGTATCTTTTTTCAGGAGTTCATAATTTCTTCTTCCCTCTGGTATCTGGTTAGTGATTCAAGTTCTCTGGAAATGCCACAAGTGGTCCACATCCTCTTAGAGTATGATATTGTCCAAATCATGCAATACAGTAAGTGTTCTACTGGGAAGAACACCAAAAAGCTGAAATTTTGGATTCATAGCCTATTTTCCTCCTGTTGGTAGGTGGGGCTTTTCTCTCAGTGGATCAGTACTGAACCCAGGAAAGGAACTATCTCAAATGAGTAATTGCTAGCTGAAAACATCTCCATTGTTCTCAGTGGTTTCCTTTCCTGTCAGTGGAAGAGACTTAGGTAAGACTAGTCGTTTGGGCAAACTTCTGGCATATTTTAATTACCTTTGAAAATCTGAATGTTGGATGTAAGTTTCAATAATCATCCCTCCCCAAGTAGAAGCCAGGATCTGTGGGTTTTCCCTTGATTATGTTACACTGGACTAGATAAAGGGACTGCAGTGAGTGAGTGCCAAAGATTGTACACCAGCTTTGTTATGACTAGTTTTGTGCTCCTCTGAGATACAGGAGCCTCTTAACTTGTTTCTAAATTCCTTCCAAATGTATTGTATCAGGTATAGTTGTTAAATTAGTGTCTGTTAAATTAGTATGGGTGGGAGGATGGCCCAGGGTTTACCATTCCACCATCTTGTTAAAATCACAGCTCACTGAGGTTTATTTTTATTTTATCTGCCTTTTATCACAAGAGGGCTGATCTAATATAGGCTAGTTAACATTACCTAAAGACAAAATTCCATGACTTGCTTTTTTTTATTGTAATATGTGTTTACATATTATCCATGTTAACCATCTTAAAGTGTGCAGTTAGGTAGTATTTAGTTCATGTATCATGTACAACTATGATCCCCTCTAGTTTCTTTTTAAAAATATTTTTGGTTTTTTATTTCTTTTACTTTTTTATTTAAATTTATTAGTACAACTCAGGACCACATTCACTGTAGAGAATTGTATCTGTATATGATATACCTTGATTCCTCTTTTTTTCCCCATTCTCATCCTAGTTCTTTTTACACTGTCACATAAGAAAAGAAATCTGTACACTTTAAAGAGTCACTTCCCATTTATTCCTTATTCCACCTCCTTAAAACTGCTAATATGATTTCTGTCTCCATGGTTTGTTTGGGACATTTCATATAAATGCAATCATACTATGTATGGATTTTTATGTCTGACTATTTTCTGTTAGCATAATATCCTCAAGGTCCTTTTGTTTGTGGCATATATTATTTTTTAAATATCTGAATTTGATTCCTTTACAATAGTTTATTATTTTCCATAGATGAATAATAGTCTATTCTAAGGTGATTCCCCATTTTAAAATATCCATTCATAAGTTCATGGTCATTTGCTTTTGGTATTATCAGTAGTATTGTACACACTATATGTGTACAACTTTTTGTTTAAATGCCTGTTTTCAATTGTTTGGGCTATATCCTTAGGGACAAAATTGCAAGTTCACACACAAATGAAATCTTTCATTGTCTCAGAGGACACCAAGCTATTTTCTAAATTGGCTGCATGACTTTACAACTTTAGGAGGCAATGAATGAACATCATAATTCATCCACATCCTTGCCATTACTGCCAATCTTCTCTTTTTTATTATGCCCACTCTAATGGATGCTTTGTGGTTTGATTTTAATTTCTATAATTCTTAATGATGACAGATGATGCTTGTGCTTGTTGATAATTTCTATACCTTCTTAGGAGAAATGTTTATTCAAAACTTTGGCCATTTTAAAATTGTTTTGGTTTTCTTTGTTGCTGCATTTTGAAATATTTTGGATACTTAACCTGAATCATATATATGATTTGCAAATATTTTCTCCCTTTTGCTGGGTTTCCTTTCCAATGTGTTGATAGTGTCCTTTGAAACACAAAAGTTTTTAATTTTCATGAAGGATAATTGGTTTTTTTTCTTGCTTATATTTTTAGTCTCATATCTTAGAGATCATTATGAATTCCAAAGTCAGGAAAGTTTACTACTATGATTTATTCTAAGAATTTTATAGTTGTAGTTCTTATGTTTAGGTCGTTGATCTATTTTAATTAACTTTTACAGAGTGTCAGGTAGAGGCCTAACTTCATTCTTTTGGCATTTGGAAATTCAATTGCCTTAGCATCACTTATTGAAAAGTCTCTTCTTTTTATACTGAAGAATAGAAGCCTTGTTATTCTCAATAAGAATAGACTAACAATAGATCTATAGGTTTATTTATGGCCCCTCATTCTCTTCTATTGATCTGTATTACATCTTTATGCCTATTATAGTTTAGATGATTGTAGCTTTCTAAGAAGTTATTAAATTTGGAAATGTGAATCTTGCCAATTTCTTCATGGTTGAAGGCTGGTCAGTCTTTTCTGGGTAGTATGTGGCCTCCCTTTTTAGTGAAAGATGTCTTGTTGCAGTCTAATAGTCTCACATATGCTGACTTCTCTCCTCTGGGTGGCCCTATCACTGTGGGCTCCTGAGCATGAGATAAATGGCTAGTATCTACCAGATGGCACACAATCTCCTACAAACTGGGAGTAGGGTCACTATAGGATGGATTTCCCTCTTTCAGGCTGCATTGCCTTTCTCCCAGATTGGCATGACTGCCCATTTCTAGGAGGTCAGGACACTGGACTTTTTTTTTAGCAAAAAAAAAAGACATATATAACAAAGACAAGCAAAAAAGACAAACAAATGAGTAGAGTAAATGCACAAAAGTAACATTGCAGGTTTACAAAACCGGATGATAGAAACTTGACAATGGTTGCAATATTGCGTATCCTTATCTTTAAAATGGTTACTTACATTAACAGATATAGACATGTAAAAATGATCTAATCATATCAGTAATAATTGTTCTTTCTCAATAAAGAATACATTCAGCAGTGTGTTCATTTTAGTTATCTTACATATACATATATACAGATTTATATCTTTTCCTTTTCCCTTCCCTCTTTCCCCCTTTTCCCTTTCCAATTACTTTTGCTCTTTGAACTGTTTTCTACCCTTACATAGTATTTATTATAGATTTTGGATCATATATACTTTTCCGTTTCTTACACTAGGGAGACAATACAGTATTTGCACATGTGGGTTTGATTTATCTCACTTATGAGTATGGTCTCAAGTCAGGACCATTTACTTACAAAAGTCTCAATGCAATCTTTCTTAATAGCTGAGTAGTACTCAATTGTATAAAAATACCACCTCCTTTTTATCCATTCTTCGATTGATGGGCACTTGGGTTGTTTCCAAGATCTGGCTATTACAAATTGGGCTGCTATAAACATACGGGCACAAATATCACTGTGGTATGATGTTTTCAATTCTTCTGGGAAAATGCCCATAAGTGGGATAGCTGGGTTGAATGGGATCTCTAAACCTCGCTTCTTGAGGAATCTCCACACTGATTTCCACAGTGGTTGCACCAGTCTATACTCCCACTAACAGTGGAGAAGAGTTCCTTTTTCCCCACAGCCCCTCCAGCACTTGTTGTTGCTTCATTTTGAATCTTGGCCATTCTTTCTGGAGTGAGATGGAATCTCAGTGTTGTTTTAACTTGCATTTCCTGAATGACCATACCTGTTGAACATTTTTTCATATATTGATTTGCCATTTATATTTCTTTCTCTGAGAAGTGTGTATTCATTTCAGAGGCCCATTTTTGAATTGGGTCCTTGAATTTTAGGGGCCTGATTTCTTTTAATTCTTTATATGTTTTAGATGGAAGTTCATTGTCTGATGGACAATTGGCTACAATATTTTCCCAGTTTTTGGGTTTTCTTTTCACTCTGTTGGAGATTTCCTTTGACATGCAAAAACTTTTTAGTAAGATGAGATCGCACTTGTTGATTCTGGGAAGGGTTTACCGTGCAATTTGATTTTTGTTCGTGAACTCTCTGCCTACTCCTATGTCATCAAGTTTTTTACCTACTCTGTCTTCTAGTAAGTTTAGTGTCTCTGTTTTAATATTCAGATCTTTAATCCATTTTGACTTTATTTTAGTGCATGGTGATACACATGGATCTAGTTTTAGATTACGGCATGTAGAAAGCCAGTTTTTTCAGCACCATTTGTTAAGGAGGCTGTCTTTCTTCCAATGTACATGTTTAGCCCCTTTGTCAAAGATGGGTGGCTGAGTGTGTTTGTAGTTGTGGCTATATCTTCTGATCTATTCCATTAATCTTCAGGTCTGTTTTGATTCCAGTACCATGCTGATTTTATCACAGTAGCTTTGTAGTATAGTTTCAAGTCAGGGATTGTGATGCCTCCTGCCTTCCCTTTGTTGCCCAGAATTGCCTTTGCTATTTTAGGTCTTTTCTGGTTCCAGATGAATTTCAGGAATGCTTTCGCTAGCTCTGTGAGGTAGGCAAGTGGTATTTTGATTGGGATTGTATTGAATCTGTATAATAATTTTGGGAGAATGGCCATTTTCACGATGCTTCTTCTTCCTATCCATAAAGAGAAAATACCTTTCCATTTTCTGAAATCTTCTTCGATTTCCTTCTTTAGAGTAATGTAATTTTCACTGTATAGATCTTTTACTTCCTTTGTTAGATTGATTCCTAAGTATTTCATTTTTTTGGTTGTTATAGTGAAGGGTGTGGTTTCCCTGATTTCTCTCTCAGTGATTTTCTCGATTGTGTACAGGAATGCTATTGATTTCTGAGTGTTCACCTTGTATCCAGCTACATTACTAAATTTGATTATTACTTCTAGAAGTCTTCTGATGGATTTTTTGGGGCCTCCTATGTAGAGTATCATATCATCTGCAAATAATGATAATTTCAGTCCTTCCTTTCCTATCCTTATTCCCTTTATTTCTTTCTGTTGTCTAATTTCTCTGGCTAATATTTCCAGAACTATATTGAATAGGAGTGGTGATAATGGACATCCTTGTCTTGTTCCTGATTTTAGTTTGAAAGTTTTCCGTTTTTGTCTATTCAGTAAGATGTTGGCTGTTGGTTTATGATATATAGCTTTTATCAGGTTGAGGTATCAGGTTGAGGTATCAGGTTGAGGTAGAGACCATCTATTCCAATTTTCTGTAGGGTTTTGATCATGAATGGATGTTGGATTTTGTCGAAAACTTTTTCTGTATCTATGGAGATGATCCTGTGTTTCGTGTCCTTGGCCCTGTTGATATGGTGTGTTACAAGTATTGATTTCTGTATGTTGAACTATCCCTGCATTCCTGGGATGAATCCCACTTGATCATGGTGTGTAATCTTTCTGATAACTTGCTGTATTCTATTTGCCAGTATTTTATTGAAGATTTTTGCGTCTATGTTCATTAGGGAAATTGGCCTATAATTTTCTTTTTTGGATGGGTCTTTCTCTGGTTTTGGTATTAGGGTAATACTTGTTTCCAGGAATGACTTAGGGAGGCTCGCTTCCCTTTCAATTTCATTGAAGAGTTTGAAGAGTGTTGGCATTAAGTCTTCCCTAAGTTTCTTGTAGAATTCCATAGTGAATCCATCAGGGCCCAGACTTTTCTTTGTTGGTAGGGTCTTAATTACATGTTCAATTTCATTAGCTGAAATTGGGTTATTCAGCAGCTTTACATCTTCTTGATTCAGCTTTGGTAATGTATAGTTTTCTAGGAATCTGTCCATTTCTTCTGTGTTATCAAATCTATGTGAGTAAAGGTTTTCCAAGTAGGTGTTGATGATCTTCTGTATTTCCACAGGGTCTGTAGTGATTTCACCCTTTTCATTTCTTATTGCATGAATCTTGAGTTTTTTCTTTCCTCTTCTTGATGAGGTTGGCTAGGGATTTATCAATTTTATTCACTCTTTCAAAAAAAGAACTCTTTGATTCATTAATTCTTTGTATTGTTTCCTTAGTTTCAATTCAATTGCATTAATTTCTGCTCAAATCTTATTAATTTCCTCCCCTTTTTGGGCTTTGGACTTGACTTGCTCTCCTTTTTCTAGAAGTTTGAGTTGCAGCATTAGGTTGTTTATGTGTGTTCTTTCCATTTTTCTGATATGAGAGTTTAGTGCTATAAATTTCCCTCTGAGAAGTGCTTTTATTGTATCCCACAGGTTCCAGCAATTTGTATTTGCATTTTCATTCAATTGTAGACATTGTTTAATTTTTTTAACCTCTTCTGTGACCCATTGTTTATTTAGGAGGGTATTATTTAATTTCCATGTGTTTATGCGGTTATTGTAGGTTTTTCTGTCATTCATTTCCAATTTTACTGCACTGTGGTCAGATAATATGCATGGAATTACTTCAGTTCCTTTGCATTTACTTAAGCTTGTTTTGTGGACCAGTGTATGATCTATTTTAGAGAATGACCCATGTGCAGCTGAGAAGAATGTGTATTCTGATGTTGATGGGTGGAATACTTGGTACACATCTACTAGGTCCATTTGTTCACAAGCTTGATTCAGTTCTGCTATTTTTTTGCTGATTTTTGTTTGGTTAATCTATCTCTCTGTAACAATGTGGTGTTAAGGTCCCCTATTATAACTGTATTATTGTTTATTTGGTTTTTCATGTCTTTTAATAATTGTCTTACATAGTGGGGTGCTCCTATATTCGGTGCATGTATGTTTATGATTGTAATCTCTTCCTCTTGAAGTTTTCCCCTAACAAGTATGTAGTGACCTTCTTTATCCCTTTTGATCATTCTCAGTTTGAAGTTTGCATTGTCTGCAAACATAGTAGCTACCCTTGCTTTTTTCTGGGTTCCTGTTGCATGGAATACTGTTTTCCAGCCTTTGATTTTTAGTCTGTGAATTTCCTTTTGAGTGAAATGTGTTTCTTGTACACAGCATATTGTTGGGTTTTATTTCTTAAGCCACTCTGCTAGTCTGTTTCTTTTTATTGGTGAGACCATTTACATTGATTGATATAACTGATACATACCAGCTCATCCCTGTCATATCTTTCTGTTGTTGGTTTTCTACATTTTCTGTTTAATTATTTGCCCTGCTTAGTGGTTTCCTTTGGTTGTTGTTCTTAAGATTGTGGCCATCTTTGTCTCTTTCTAGAGTGTCTTTCGGTACTCTTTGTAGTGTTGGTTTTTTGGCCATAAATTTCTTCAGTTTTTCTTTGTCATGAAACTATCTGATTTATCCATCAGTTTTTAAGGATAGTTTTGCAGGGTACATCAATCTGGGTTGAAAGTTGTTTTCTTTCAGGATTTGAAATACTTCACTCCAAGCTCTTCTTAACTTAAAGGTTTGTGTTGAGAAGTCTGCCATGATTCTGATAGGCTTTCCTTCATAGGTGATTGAACCTGTCTGCAG